>JAVSCE010011456.1:0-105625 GCA_032199065.1 Smutsia gigantea
AATTGAAGCTGCAATATGGGACGAAATTGAAGCATCAAAAAAGTCCTGATCCTGAGAGTGAATTTGGTTGTTTGCAAAGGACACATTGACTCAGAGGATTTACTCAGCCACTAATTTCATTTCATATGAAAGGACATAGTCATTAAATCAACTAAGCATTCATTATTTTGTGAGTACTTTAAAAAAAAAAATTAAAATGGCAGTTTATTACTTTAAAAAGAGAAATACACATGCCTGGTGGTCTAATATCCATTATCTTATTAGAGGTAAAGCAAAAAACTGTTAGCAGAATGTTCTTCTTCATTGAGCCTGGAATCTGAACAAGGAAGTGGGCTGGATGCTTTTTTAAATTTGTGAGATAAATCATGAATACAGAAAAGTACGATTTAAAGAGTAAAAGAATGAATATTCATATATCCACCATCAGCATTTAGTAATATCTAGGAAGGCTAAGGAGAACATTAGCTAGGATCTAAGACTATGCCTGTCCTTACCCTCTTCTAGATATAGGCTTTCTATTAATCATTCCCTTGAATTTCTTTTAATTTATTATGTAATGTACGTTCTAAATATATTTAGTTTGGGAAACCTGTTGGCAGGTATAAAAGGATAACATTGTCATTATTACACGAAGGCTTCAGGGAGAAGATACTACGGTCTGGATCATAGTTTGGCTGGAATTTCCCTGAGAATTTACAAAAATCACTTGAGCAGGAAGTGAAAGACCTGTACTCTGAAAATTACAAGACACTCCTAAGAGAAATTAAAGAGGACACTAACAAATGGAAATGCATCCCATGCTCTTGGCTAGGAAGAATAAATATTGTCAAAATGGCTATACTACCTAAAGCAATCTACAGATTCAACATAATCCCTATCAAACTACCAACAGCTTTCTTCAATGAACTGGAACAAATAATTCTAAAATTCATATGGAACCACAAAGACCCCGAATAGCCAAAGCAATCCTGAGAAGGAGGAATAAAACGGGGGAATTACACTCCCTGACTTCAAGCTCTACTACAAAGCCACAGTAATCAAGACAATTTGGTATTGGCACAAAAACAGACCCACAGACCAGTGGAACAGAATAGAAAATCCAAACATTAACCCAAACATATACAGTCAATTAATATTTGATAAAAGTGCCTTGGATATACAATGGGGAGATGACAGCCTCTTCAGCAGCTGGTGTTGGAAAAACTGGACAGCTACATGTAAGAGAATGAAACTGGACTACTGTCTAGCCCCATACACAAAGGTAAACTCAAGGTGGATCAAAGACCTGAATGTAAGTCATGAAACCATAAAACTCTTAGAAAAAAAACATAGGCAAAAATCTCTTGGACATAAACATGAGCAACTTCTTCATGAACATATCTCCCCGGGCAAGGGAAACAAAAGCAAACATGAACAAGTGGGACTATATCAAGCTGAAAAGCTTCTGTACAGCAAAGGACACCATCAGTAGAACAAAAAGACATCCTACAGTATGGGAGAATATATTCATAAAAAACGTATCTGATAAAGGGTTGACATCGAAAATATATAAAGAACTCATGCACCTTAACAAACAGAAAGCAAATAATCCAATTAAGAAATGGGCAGAGGACATGAATAGACACTTCTCCAAAGAAGAAATTCAGATGGCCAACAGGCACATGAAAAGATGCTCCACATCGCTAATCATCAGAGAAATGCAGATTAAAACCACAATGAGATATCACCTCACACCAGTGAGGATGGCCAACATCCAAAACACAAACAACAACAAATGTTGGCGAGGATGTGGAGAAAAGGGAACCCTCCTACACTGCTGGTGGGACTGCAAATTAGTTCAACCATTGTGGAAAGCAGTATGGAGGTTCCTCAAAAAACTCAAAATAGAAATACCATTTGACCCAGGAATTCCACTCCTAGGAATTTACCCTAAGAATGCAGCAGCCCAATTTGAAAAGGACAGATGCACCCCTATGTTTATTGCAGCACTATTTACAATAGCCAAGAAATGGAAGCAACCTAAGTGTCCATCAGTAGATGAATGGATAAAGAAGATGTGGTACATATACACAATGGAATATTATTCGGCCATAAGAAGAAAACAAATCCTACCATTTGCAACAACATGGATGGAGCTAGAGGGTATTATGCTCAGTGAAATAAGCCAAGCCGAAAAAGACAAGTATCAAATGATTTCACTCATATGTGGAGTATAAGAACAAAGAAAAAAACTGAAGGAACAAAACAGCAGCAGACTCACAGAACCCAAGAACGGACTAATAGTTACCAAAGGGAAAGGGACTGGGGAAAATGGGCGGGAAGGGAGGGATAAGAGGGAAAAAGGGGCATTACGATTAGCAGATGTAATGTTGGGGGGGCACGGGGACGGCAGTACAACTCAGAGAAGACAAGTAGTGATTCTATAGCATCTCACTACGCTGATGGACAGTGACTGTAATGGGGTTGGTGGGGGGGACCTGATGAAGGGGTAGTTTAATAATCGTAATATTGCACATGTAATTGTAAATTAATGATAATAAAAAAGAAATCACCTGAGCAATCATGGCTAAGGTCATGAGTAAGTACTGCTAAACATAAGGCTCACCACAGGGCATCATTAGGCAGGGCTAGAGTGTGGCTTGGGTCACTGGTGTCTGGTAGAAATGTGGTGGAAGGGAGTAGACTATATTTTCTGGTTTTCAGCTCATGGTGAATCAAACTCTGGCTTCTAGGTGTAGGTCAAAACAGTACCTCTGTAGGGTGATGGAAGTGTCATTACTGTTTTGTGTAGCTGTGAATGGAATGGAAAGCTGGCATGTAATCCCACATAAAACCCAGCCTACAGATTATTTGGGCCAGGCTCAGAACCAGCATGGCTCTAGATGAAGGCAACCCTTAACCGTGTATCTCTTAAATCATGCTGCTCAGATCTACCCCTGGATGCCTAGCTATTTGGGGATTTGCATTCATGTCTGTGCTGATGTGTTTTTGTTTTCATTTTATTGGCTACAGACTTGTTCTGGTGTAGCACATTGTTTGGTAGCTTCTAAAGGAAGTATGTCCCTCCATAGAGGTAGATTTTTTAGAATTCTAGGTGGGGGGTAATTCTCCAGAATTTTGAAGATACTGCTTCATTGTCTTGTTTGCAGTTATGGTGAGAAATCCCAAGCCATTTTGATTTCTGTTCCTTGTATATGATTGAAAGCTTGTAGGCTCTCCTGGTCTTTAGGGTAATGAAATTTCACAGTGATGTGCCTTGGGTTGGGTCTATTTCTATCCAGTATATTGGGATTTGATAAACCTTTTTCAATATGGCAACTCCTATCTTTCAGTTCTGGGAAACTTTTAGAGGTCATTGATGATTTCCTCTACTTTGCTTCTCTCTTCCTGGAACTATTATTTTCATATTGCATCTCCAGGCCTGGATCTCTTCCAGTCACTATCTCACCCCACCTGCCCAAACACATTTCTGGCCTAGTACCCAGTGCCTGCTGCCCAGAAAACCCTGTTTTAACTCCTCTAACCCCCATCTTTGTTTTTTCATTCAATTTTCGAGCTCTTTGCTATCATGTTTTAAAGGCTCAAGATCCCTTTTTGATATCTGAAGGTTCCTTAAATAATACTCTTTTCTTATTTTATATTCTTGTCTGGATTTGTTCTGGTACCATTGAAGATACCTATGATAGTGTTTGTGTTTTTCCCTTTGAAATTGTTTTTTGCAGCATCTGTTTACTCCAAATACCCTTTTTCTCTGTGTATTACTTTGTCTTCCTGTTTTAGACTTTTCTGGGACATCTAGCAATCCTTGGCTATGTACTGATGGTTGAATAGTGGACTGAAAAGCCAATTAGAAGCATTGAACTTGGGGGAAGGGTTATCTGGGTAGACTTTTTGGGGTCTTTTCTTCCATGTGAATGTCTTGGTTTGGTCAGATTCTCCAGAGTAAATTTTCAACCTCCTTAGAGCATAAGGGTCTGTCTGCAAGTGTTCTGGGAGCCATGGTAGGGAAAAAGGATGGGACTTCTGGCACTCCACATGTATATGGCCATCTCTTCCATTCACTATTTTACCCCACCCCCAAACAAACATTTCTGGTACCCAGTGCCTGCTGTCTAGAAAACCCTGTTTTAACTTCTCTAAAGACAAATCTTTGGACTTTTGCTGGTGTGGGAAGGGCCAGACAAGCCATGGTGGGGAGTGGGGGAAGGGATATTAGGAATATATCTTCCAAATAACTTTCACCAGATCTCTATTTTACCATTGTCTTTCACCCCCAGTTGGCGGATGCAGGTACTGGATGTGTTGACTGGCGAATTCTGAAGGATGACTTGGGTTGATACCTTTCTCCACTGCTGGCTTTACTTGCCTTTCTGGAGCCTGCCAATCAATCCATACTTCTTATGTTTTTCAGATTCATCCATACTGTGGCATGTATCAGAATCTTTTTTTTGGCAAAATGATAATTGTATTATATGCCATATTTTGTTTATCCATGTTTGATGAATACTTGGGTTATTTCCCCCTTTTGGTTACTGTGAACAGTGCCGCAGTGCACATTGACATAATAGATCTCTGAGTTTCTATTTTATATTTTAAAATACACTCTAATATATGCCCTGGAATGGAATTACTGGGTCATATTTTTAAATTTCTTGTGATTTCTTCTTTGTCCCATTTATTGGTAAAGAGTATGCCATTTAATTTCCACATATTTGTAAAATTTCCACTTGTCCTTGTCACTGATTTCTAGCTTCATTCTGTTGTGGTCAGAGGAAAGCATGATTTCAGTCTTTTTAAATTTATCAAGAATTGTTTTATGTCCTAATACATGGTCTATCCTGGAGAATGTTCCATGTGCATTTGAAAAAATAAATATATTATGTTGTCGGGTGGAGTGTTTTTTTATGTCTGTTAGGTCTAATTGGTTTATAGTGTTCAAGTCTCTTTCCTCATTGATCATCTGTCTAAATATTTCATCCATTTTTTTTTTACAGGGGATTATTGACGTTTCCAACAATTACTGTATTACTGTCTAGTTCTCATTTTATTTGTCAATGTTTAGTTCATGTATTTTGGGGGCCCTTGTTTAGTGCATAAATTATTGTAATTGTTATGTCTTCTTGATGCATTGACTGTTTTATCAGTATATAATATCCTTCTTTGTTCCTTGTAACATTTTGGCTTATAGTCTATTTTGTCTGATTTAGTGTAGCCATCCTGCTATTTACATAGAATATCTCCATCCTTTCACTTTCAACATATTTGTGTCTTTGAAGGTAAAGCGAGCCTCTTAAAGACATTGTGTAGCTGGATCATATGTTTTTGTTTGGTTTTTAATCTGTTTTGCAAATCTTTGTCTTCTGATTGTAAAATTTAATCCACTTCTTTTAAAGTAATTACTGGTAGGTAGTGACTTACTATGGCTCTTTAGTTAATTGTGTTCTGGCTGTTTTGTAGATAATGTTGTTCCTTCCTATTCTGGTGTGTTTTATGTTTTGATGTCTTGGTATCATCAGTATTCTTTGACTTCTTTATCATGTTCTTTTGTATAATTACTACAGGTTTTCCACTTGTAGTTAGTTACCATGAAGCTTAAATACAATATCTTAAAATTCTATCACCCTATTTTCAGGTGATAATTTCAATGGCATTCCTTAAAATTTACACTTTTACTTCTCCTCCCTATAACATTTAGGTTATTGATATTATAGTTTACATATTTTTTATGTTTTGTATCCAGTAGCATTATTGTAGTTATGGTTATTTTTACTTTTAAACAAGAGCTGTAAGTGAATTACACATCACCATTACCATTTTACAGAATCTAACTTTGTATATTTATGATTACCAGTAAGTTTTACATTACCTTCTTATTTTTCATGATGTTAGTGTCCTTTCAATTCCACTCAAAAGAAATCCCTTTCATGTTTCTTGTAAGGCAGTCTAATGCTGATGAACTTCACATCTTGTTTGTTCAAGGAAGTCTTTCTTTTGAAGGTCAGTTTTTGTGGGTATAGAATTTTTGGTCAACATTTTTTTCTTTTGATATTTTTAATAGACCATCTCGTTCTCTTCTGGCTTAAAATGTTTATGTTGAAAAATTCACCAGTAGTTTTATGGGCCTCCCTTTATTGTAACCTCTCTTTTGGTCTTGCTGTTTGCCAAGTTCTTTGACTTAAGGCAGTTTTTAATATGCCGCAGTGTAGCCCTATTCATGCAGACTCACTGTGAGTGGACCGGATTCTAGTGATTGACCTGCCACTGTGGGAATAAAGTTGGGTATAAACTCTTTGACCCTGAGACCATTCCACTGTCATTTTTTGGTCTCACTGAATCCTTAGTGAACTTGTCCAGGGCTGAAACTCATGGGCAAGACAGTACTATACTCAGTAATTTTCCTGACCTACCAGGGAAGCAGAATGAGTCCCAGGTGCTGCACAGCTTGATGTTTGGGGATATGAGTTCAGCAAGACTGCATTTAATTTTCTGGCCTGATGGAGCCATCAGTTTTGTCCTGCAGACAGGTCAAGCCATGGGCTGTGTTCTGTGTTCAAATGCCACTGTAAGCAGGGCTTTTGGATGGGCTACACATTTTCCCTTGTGCTCTGGTTAGGTTCCCTGGTCAGGCAAGCTGGAAGTTTTACTCAACAATGGGTGAGGCTACAAATTAGTTACCCTGATGGTTGGACCAGGAAATACAAGGTTAGCAATGCTTTATTCAAGGGCTTGACCCATTTCAATCTATGCCCCAAGTTTCCTGGCCAAACGGGCCACTGGTTTCTGTGGATGATCAGGTACTTGCCAGTCTCCAGTCTAGTGTTGCCGGTCTACACAGCTTTCCAGGTTTCTAGCTATGCTTTCTGGTTGGGTGGGAGGAGCTACATTCAGCATTGGGTAGGGTTGTAAATTAGCTCTGTGGCCTGTGTGGTGTAGGACGTTGTGGGGAAAATTGAAGTTCCTATGGCTAGGATCCTCACCTGAACCCAAACTACTTGATGATGTAACTGGCCTGCCAGCTCTTTTATATATATATATATATATATATACACACACACACAGACCTTTATGTATATATAAAGACCTCTGCCCAGTGCTCTGGGCGGAGGCAGAGACGAGGATTACAGACCTGCAGACTATTGGATGCAGACGTAATTCTAGTGCTTGACCTACCACCAGGAGAACAAGCCGGATAATAAATCCTTATACCCCCAAAACATTCCATTGTCATTCCTCAGTCTCATTGAATCCATAGTGAGCTTTACTGGGGCTGAAACCCATTGGCAAGACAGTTGGCAACATTGGCAGGATTGATTGTTGACCAAACATACCATTATGTTGTAGATCTTGCTAATGCCTTCTTTTCCATTGACATAGAGCAGGAACAGAACAGGCTGTCCTTATGGGAGGGGTGCTTAAGTGGGCTGCCCCTATGAATGGAAAGACAGTTGAGTGTTCCCCAGTGGGCATGTGGCTGAGGTGGCTTGCCTCCTAGAGGGCTGGGCCCCACCCCAGGACTGGAGGCAGGTGGAGGTGACACTTGGGCAGTAGAGGGGACCCTTGGTATAATAAGAACGTCCTTTGAGAAAGAGTGTCCATGAGGCAGCAGGAACTGTGGGTTGGCTGTTTCTCACAGTATTAAAAAAGCCTACAGATGAGAAGAATGTGCTCCTGAAAGACACACAAGGAATGACATCATGAGAATGTGAGGTGCAAACTGCTGAGGATTCACTGAAGACTGAAGTGGCATTGATACAAGAGGAGACGGCACAAGTATGCCAGCTGTGAGGTGCTGTGGAGTAAGTAAAAGATTTGTGAAAATATGAAATGGTGTTGCTGAGGTGTACTTCGGAAGAGGTGAAGGCCATGAAGTAGAAGCCTGTACCCCTGCAGAAAGCACAAGAAGAGGCAGTGTGGGAACATGAGCTGTGAGGTGCAGTGAAGGAGATAAAAGATTCTTTATAGAATGAGACATCAGCACTGCAAGGTGCTCTGAAGGAGGCAAAAGTCATGGAGAAGAAGGATGGACTCCTGAGTTAATAAGCAAGGAAGAGGCAGCATGAGAACGCCAGCTGCGAGGTATTGAGGTGAAGGTGTTGGGGGAGTGTTGTGTATTTTCCTCAGTTCTTGTCCCTGCCACAACAAAGAATTGAAGGGCAGAGACACAGTAGTGAAGCAGAGTAAAATTTTCATTTAAAGTTACTTACTTAAAGAGAGAATATATGCAGGTGACCTCAGGGAGGAGAGGTGCCCTGAAAGGTTGGAGAAAGTTTAAGGCTACACACTTAGGACGGGTGACCTCAGAGGGAGGTGCGCTGAAAGATTGGGAAAATAAAGTTACACAGTTAGAAAGTGTAGGCGACCTCAGAGAAGTGCCCTGAAAAGTTGGGGGTTCCCCCTTTTAAGGATTTTTTTCAGGAATGTGACTGTGGGCTGAGAGTGCAGACTTGTTAAGTGGTCTCTGAATATTTAAAGTTAACACAAGGAATTTACTGCTCTGATTTCTCCCTGAGATACTGGCATCTTGGTCTGGGAGCATATCAAACAAGACTGCCTGCCTGGCCCCCAAGGTGGGCTGAGCTATTGTCTGTTTGCTAAAGAGTAACTTAAAAATATTACTTCTTAGCTTCCTGGGTTTTAAAATGCAATCTTTATTTTAAACATGGAATCCTTCCTGCCTTTTACTATGTAGTTTAAGGCTGGGCCTCCTTGCTAAATTAGTTGCCTGTGTTGCAAATTATGTGATGAGGGCTGAAGGAGAATAAAACAGCATATAGGTAAAGTTAAAAAAAATAAGCTGGGCCTGCATGATTAACACAACAAAGACATGAGCTATGCTGAGGCACCCTCCTTTATCTGGGGAATATTCAAACATTCAAGGCCAAATTACTCCTGGCTTTTTGAGTTTTAACTGATTAACTTATTAACTCTGGGTCTTTTTTTAGTGGGCTTTCCTGGCCTTATTCACTTTCCACCCTGCTCATATCTATTTTCCTGCCTAACAAAGGTAAGAGAGCTGTTGAAGACTGAGCTAACATTGCTGTGAGGCACTGTAGAAGAGGTAAAGGGTGCAGCAGAGAAGGCACATGGGGAGTGGAGAGAAAGGTGCCATGGGCCCCAGAAATGGAGGAGCTGGGGAAGGATGAAGGGGTGGTGCCTGAGGCACCTACTCCTCTATTGAAAACATGCCCAGTGGTTGTAAAGAAAAGAGACAGCAACTGAAGGTTCCTATGGGAGAGGTCAGCCCCCTCTTCAGATCATAGAGCACTCTATGCTCCCCCTCTATGCTCAGGCTGAGTTGGATTTGGGCTCCCAGTTTTGGCAGAAGCCCTTAGAGGTGATAACTGTGTGGCTCCTGCATCATTGGGATGTAGCAGGGGATGGAATTGCTCTGCTGGATCAGAGATGGGAAAGCTGGCTTTCTGGAAAGTTCATCCTGCCTTGAGGCAGCGATTACACAATGCACATCAGACGCCACAAAATCACTCCCTCCTCAATTGGCTTATGGCTGCACTTCGTGCTGTGTGGCCCAATCAGGGTGATTCACCATCCTCCCCTGCTAGATGGCAGACATATGTTGTGCTACAACAGGTGTTACATGAGCTAGCCATCTATAGTCCAGAGAATTATGGCCCAGATGAGGAGCCTTTTACTGCAGGGATGAGAAATGTGCTTCAAATGGCTCCCACGTCCCTCTGGGCCTCAAGTGGCCATTCTTTTCCCTTACTTAGGGAAGCTCATAAGTGAGGTTATCCATACAGTGGCAGACTTTGGAGAGGCTGAAGCAATGAGAACATGGAAAGAAATAAGGTCTGCTACTCAGAGGAAGAATTTAAAGAGCCACATGAGGGTTACAAGGACCCAGATGTGTGTTGATTTAATATGGGTAGGAGAAGACAGAAGGAAATTAGATGGCAAGTCAAATAGAATCTTACTGGAGCTGTGGCAACAACTGAAACCAGAGCAGCAGTTCCAGCCATTGAGAATGAAGAGGCATAGGCAAGAAATGGAGCCACAAGTCTGGCCTGTGTGTTTGCCACACTTACTGCTGGAGACTGAACCAATCTCACCTGAACCCACACAAGAAGATGACGGGGACATGGTTTGATTGAGGGGAAGGTCGAGGCACTTGCCATGAGGGACCAGGGGAGCACTGGTGGCCACATGTTGAAATAGCTATCCATTGGTCCCCAGTGAACATATGTGTCCTGGCTCCTGTAGACACAAGGGCTGAATGTTCACTGATTTATGGCAACCCTGAGCGGTTTTCTGAGATCCCCACTATTATAGATGGATACTGGGTAAGGCTATCTGAGTGAAACAAATCCAGATTCTTTGGGGAATAGGGAAAGAAGCATGCTGTGTATCTCTCTCCCATCCCTGAATATATTTTGGGGATAGAGCTTATGTTTGCAGACCACTGCAGGTGAGTTCAGACAGGATACGTGTGGTGAAGGCAGTTCTGACAGGATATGCTAGGCACCCACCCATAGCTTTGGCTGTACCTTGGCGGGTTACTAATACCAAACAGTACAAACTGCCTGGAGGGCATAAAGAAATCCCACCCTCTAGGAATTGGAAAAGGTGGGTATTATAAAGCCCATCCATAGTCCTTTCAATTCCCCAGTGTGGACAGTAAAAAAGCCAGATGGCTCCTGGCTTATGACCATGGATTACAGAGAACTGAATAAAGTCATACGCCCAAGCATGCTGCTGTCCCCTCTATTGCAGGCCCGATGGATACCCTCAGTCACAAACTAGGAACATACCATTATATGGTAGATCTTGCTAATGCCTTCTTTTCCACTGACACAGAGCAGAAAGGTTAGGGACAGTTTGCCTTCACATGGGAAGGACAGCAATGGACTTTCACTGTCCCTCCAAAGGGATACCTCCACAGCCCCACCATCTGTGGTGGACTTGTAGCCCAGGACTTGGCAGCATGGGAGAAACTGCCAACGGTGCATCTGTGCCATTATATTGATGATGTCATGCTCATGTCTGATTCTCTTTCAGATCTAGAAGGTGCTGCACCTAGACTGCTGCAACATCTACAGGAAAAAAGATGGGCTGTGAACAGCACCAAGGTTCAGGGAACTGGTTTGTCAGTCAAATTCTTGGGGGTTGTCTGGTCAGGTAAGACTAAAGTTATCCAAGAAGCAGTCATAGATAAATTCCAGGTCTTCCCTATTCCTACAACTATAGCATTGTTACAGGAGTTTTTGGGTCTTCTCAGCTACTGTAGAGTGTTTATACTGCACCTGGCACAAATTCTGAAGCCCTTATACCATTTGGTATGAAAGGGCATTAGGTGGGACTGGGATGAGAAATGTGCATCTGCCTTTACTATAGCAAAACAGGCAGTCAAGGCCATGCAGGCCTTGAGGGTGATAGACCCATCAAGGCCCTGTGAACTGGATGTTCATGTGACTGAACACAGTTATGGCTGGGGTCTCTGGCAGTGGCTTGAATGAATGGCAGTGGATTCTGGTCACAATTCTGGAAAGGATCAGAGGTTCAATACACCTTAATAGAAACACAATTGGCTGCCATGTATCATGCCTTGTTGGCTACAGAACCCATCACTGGAATGGCCCTGATAAAGGTAATAACCACCTATCCCTTTGTTGGGTGGTTACAAGACTGGACCCAATAGCTACGGAGCGGTGTGGGTCAGACACCTAAGCTGGCCAAGTGGGGTGTGTACTTACAGCAGCGTAGTGCCCTCTCCACTAGCCCCTTGAGTTAAGAACTCCAACACTTATTGGGGCCAGTGATACGTACTAGTGAAAAGCAGGGAGAATTTACTTTAGAACCATTAGTAACAGAGTCCTTATCAGAAGGGAAAAGCCCTATATCTGAAGATGCGTGGTACACAGACAGCTCCAGCCATAGGCAGCCCCCAAAATGGAGGGCCATGGCTATCCATCCTAAGAGAGACAATATGGATGGAAGATGGAGAGGGGAAGAGCAGTCGATGGGCAGAGTTGCGGGCTGTGTGGCTCATGATCACCAAGAAGCCCTTCCCTATAGTTAGTTGTCTGCACTGACAGCTGGGCTGTCTATTGGGGCTTGACCCCGTGGCTACTGACATGGTACCATGCCAACTAGTTGGTTGGTCACCAACCCATTTAGGGGCAAGAATTATGGTAAGAATTACAGGCCTGTGGTCAGACTAAAGCAGTTACAGTATATCATGTGACAGGTCATTTGTCACTGGCATCCCCAGGGAATGATGAAGCAGATGCATTGGCCCAGGTACGTTGGCTCGAAGGAAAGCCTGCCTCTGATGTAGCCCAATGGTTACATCAGCATTTGTTGCATGCGGGGCAAAAGACAATATGGACTATAGGCTGTTGGTGGGGCTTGCCTTTGACCTTTGAAGAAGTTGACAGAGCCTGGCAGGAGTGCCTTGTATGCTCTAAAAGGGACTTATGCTGAGTTCCACAGCAATATGGGACAACAGTGAAGGGGCCGATACCCCTCATCAAGTGGCAGAAAGACTATATTGGGCCTCTGCGTATGTCAGAGTGGTATTAATATGCCATGACTTGTGTGGACACAGCTATGGACTTCTGATTGCTTTTCCTACACATTGTGCAGACCAACAGACAACCAAAAGAGGCTTGGAGCATCTCCTTGGGGCCTATGGCCAACCACAGGTGACTGAGAGTGATCAAGGCACCCACTTTACTGAACATGCACTACAAGAATGGGTGCAACAGTTAGAAATCAAATGGAACTTTCGTGTGCCATACAGTCCTACCGCAGCAGGCATGATAGAGGGGTACAATGGTTTGTTAAAATCCGAAGTCAGACACCAATAGTCTATGGGGATAGTCAGCCCACTTATGGGCAGTGCTATGGTGTTTGAACAGGAGACTCTGAAAGGGAGCCCTGAGCCCTGTAGACATGCTAATACATATTGCTGCCTCCCCTATGCAACTGCAAGTACAAACTAAGGAAGAATCATTGAAGCCAAGGTTTGGCTGCCAGAATAATATCTTGCTGCCGGCACCAACTGCACTAAACCCTGGAGACTCCATTGAGTGGATGTGGCCTTGGACAGTTCAACACATGGACCAGTGATGGCTGGCTCTCCTGGCACCTTGGGAACAAGGCCTGGAAGCTGGCCTCCTGTGTATTCCTGGAGTAACAGCAGAGTGGCCCCCAAAGGTCACAATAGTATATCCTGAATGGCCAGAAGGTAGGAGGAGCATCTTACCAGGGAGTTCTATCATTATGGCCAGTGCATGCACCTCCAGTAGCACTATATATAGACCCCTCAGTAACCCCCATGGGGAGAAGGGTAAAGGCATGGTATACTAGACCTGGACAGGACCCCCCTCCTGCCACAGTTCTATCATAGGACTACTCTTTTGCATGCATCCTACCTGATGGACAAGATTTGCCTATGTTGGTGTCATTAAAATGTGTCTCATTGCCCTTAATGTCTTTGTGGATTGGGCACATATCTTGCAAAAAACTGCTACTTGCTGGGATGCATGGAGCTCCCTATCCATACCACTACTGAGTGTGAGTCATGAACTCATCTGAGTAGAAGTGGTTTTGAATATAGCTGAAATAACCTTCTCAAACTTAAGGATTATTATAATTTTTGTTACCTGTATCAAAATTTTGTTGTATCGTAATTTTTGTTATCATCTCTATGTTGTTGTTATCCTCTGTTGCTATTGTGGAATCTGGTTACAGTGCTCCAGCTTTCTCACACAGGGACCATTGCAGAAGACTGAAGAGTGTGTAGACTGTGAGGCGAGAATCCTGGAGGGGTGGAATGTGGATAAAGTGAAGGTTCCTTTGGCCAGTATCCTCACCTCAACCTAACCTACTTGATGATGTAACTGACCTGCTTCTCGGCTACTGCTTTCACACCAGTAGGCAATGATCTATTATTGACCAAGTCACTATATAAAGATCTCTGTCCAGTGCTCTGGGTGAAGGCAGAGACAAAGGAGGATTATTGCCCCATAGACTGTTGGCTCAGACGTAATTCTAGTGCTCTACCTATCGCTGGGAGAACAAGCTAGGTAATAAACCCTTTTACCTCAAGAACATTCATTCCATTGTCATTTCTCAGCCTCACTGAATCCAAAGTGAGTTTGCCTAGGGCTGAAACCCATTGGTAAGACAGACATCCAGCTCCAAGCAGCCTCCCACGTGTTCCTGGTCAGTCTTTCTGGTCAGGTGGGGCTAGAAGTTACTCTCAGCAATGGATGGGGCTATTAACTACTAGCTACTCTGCCTGGACAAGGCAGGAAAGCCAGCTTCAAGCATCCTCCCAGGTGTTCCCAGGCAGCTTTTCTAGTCAGGTGTTGTCAGGAGCTACACTTAGTAGTGGGTGACAAATGACAAATCAGCTCCTCTGCCTGGAACTTGCACCCCAAGTTCCCTGGCAGTTGGTGCCATTGGCTTTGTTCTACAGATGATCAGCTCTGCCTGCTGTATGCTCAAGTGTGGCTGTGATATGCAGCTTCCACATCATTCCAGGTATTCTAACTGGGCTTTCCCTGTGGGGTGAGAAGGGCGGACTGCCAAGAAGTGACCAACTTTGCTGTGTGGGGTTTGGGGGTGCTGGATGTCCATCCTGGCTCTGTTTTCCCAGTGGAAGAACTGTAGGCTCAGGAGACTTCTTGGTGTGGTGCTGGCCTAGGGGAGGGCATGCATGTAGCTGCTCCTTTTACCCTTCTAATGCAGTCTGTTTTGGTCTCTGTGGTGCAGGGGGTACTTCAGCATTATAGGGTCAATAGCTCAGAAATAACAGAAGTAAACCAATGAATCAGTTAAGTATAAATTAGTAAAGGTTTATTGTGCACACAACAAAAAGTCAGTTTGGAAACTGGGAGCACTCAAACCAAAACATGGAATGAGGCCAGGGTATGTTTGTTAAAAAGTAGTTTATATAGTGAGAATGCAGTGACTTAATTATGTGATATGAGAATTTTCTTAGATAGGGAATTGGTCAGTGGTTACCTCATGTCACCCTTGGGAAACTGTGAAGTTTTGCTTGTGATTTCCAGAGGCAGAAGCAAGAACAACACCCGTCAAGTTAATCTTGCAAAATAAGCTAAATTAAGCTTTGCTTATATAACTTAACTGGTTTTGTCTGCTCAGGGAATTTTCAAGGCTGGTCTCCATTTGTTTTTAAACAACAGCAACCTCAGAAAACCCAGCTTCACAAATACATGCTGCTTCTAAAACAGTGTAACATCATCCACTGTTGAAACTGAGCAAAAGTTCCAGTGGTTTCTGACAGGTGTCAGGTTCTGAGTTCAGAGGTGCCCCAGGGCATCTCAGCTCATAGCTTGGGAACTTTGGGTCTATAGGTATTTAATTCTGTCATATCACCATCTACATGAAAATACTCAAATGAATTGAACCTTAATGCTCTTTTGACACTAATAAGAAGCCTATAAAATGTTATTAACAAACCTCAATTCATATTTCTCTGGACTAACTCCTTGAGACTTGAATGTTTAAGAGAATATTGTCAATGTAAATTAGTATTTATGACTGTCATATAAATCTTGTGACATTTCTGGTTAGTAGATCACATTAAATCCAACATGAAATAATCCAGGGCAGCGATTCTAAAGCACTAATGATGGAAATCTGTTAGGTTTAGGTTTGTTTGGACAGAAAAGGGGTTAAGAACCATTGGTCTAAGGGACTGTGTATGTTAAAAACCTCTCTGGCTATCAGTATCAGCTCCTCAGTTAATATTCACTGATTACCTTAGAAAAAAGTATAATGAAGGGTTTTGAGTATTGTCTTCAACTGGCTAACAGAGTTCACTGTTCCAGACACTTGTGGGACCTATACTTAAAAAAAAACCCATAATATACAATAAAATACACAGATCTTAGGTTTTCTGTCAATGAGGTTTTTTTTTACTGAGGTATTATTGATATATACTCTTATGAAGGTTTCACGTGAAAAAACAATGTGGTTACTACATTTACCCATATTTGCAAGTCCCCACCCATACCCCAATGCAGTCACTGTCCTTGGGTGTAGTAAGATGCCACAGATTCACTATTTGCCTTCTCTGTGCTACACTGTTTCCCTGTGATCCCCCACAAAACACGTACTAAACAAAATTCCCCTCAATCCCCTTCTCCCACCTGCCCTCCCACACCCCTCCCCTTGGTAACCACTAGTTCCTTCTTGGAGTCTCTGAGTCTGCTTCTACTTTGTTCCTTCAGTTTTGCTTTGTGGTTATACTCCACAAATGAGGGAAATCATTTGGCACTTGTCTTTCTCCACCTGGCTTATTTCACTGAGCATAATATCCTCCAGCTCCATCCATGTTGTTGCAAATGGTAGGATTTGTTTTTCTTATGGGTGAATAGTATTTCATTGTGTATATGTACCACCTCTTCTTTATCCATTCATCTACTGATGGACACTTAGGTTGCTTCCATATCTTGGCTACTGTAAAAAGTGCTGTGAAAAACATAGGGGTGCATATGTCTTTTTGAATCTGAGAAGAAGTATTCTTTGGGTAAATTCCAAGGAGTGGGATTCCCAGGTCAAATGGTATTTGTATTTTTAGTTTTTTGAGGAACCTCCATATTGCTTTCCACAATGGTTGAACTAGCTTACATTCCCACCAGCAGTGTAGGAGGGTTCCCCTTTCTCTGCATCCTCGCCAGCATTTGTTGTTAGTCTTTTGGATGCTGGCCATCCTTAGTGGTGTGAGGTGATATCTCATTGTGGTTTTAATTTGCATTTCCCTGATGATTAGTGATGTGGAGCATCTTTTCATGTGCCTGTTGGCCATCTGAATTTCTTCTTTGGAGAACTGTCTCTTCATATCCTCTGCCCATTTTTTAATCGGGTTATTTGCTTTTAGGGTGTTGAAGTGTGTAAGTTCTTTAAATATTTTAGATGTTAACCCCTTGTCAGATATGTCATTTACAAATATATTCTCCCATACTGTAGGATGCCTTTTTGTTCTGCTGATGGTGTCCTTTGCTGTACAGAAACTTTTTAGTTTGATGTAGTCCCATGAGTTCATTTTTGCTTTTGTTTCCCTTGCTTGAGGAGATACATTCAAGAAGAAGTCGCTCATGCTTATATTCAGGAGATTTTTGCCTATGTTGTCTTCTAAGAGTTTTATGGTTTCATGATTTACATTCAGGTCTTTGATCCATTTTGAGTTTACTTTTGTGGAGGGGGTTAAACAATAATCCGGTTTCATTCTCTTGCATGTTAGCTGTCCATTTTTGCCAACACCAGCTGTTGAAGAGGCTGTCATTTCCCCATTGTATGTCCATGGCTCCTTTGTCATATATTAATTGCCCATATGTGGTTGGGTTTATATCAGGGCTCTCTTGTCTGTTCCATTGGTCTATGGGTCTGTTCTTGTGCCAGTACCAAATTGTCTTGATTACTGTGGCTTCGTATTAAGAGCTTGAAGTTGGGGAGCGTAATCCCCCAGATTTATTCTTCCTTCTCAGGATTGCTTTGGCTTATTTGGGGTCTTTTATGGTTCCATATGAATTTTAGAATGATTTTCTTTAGTTTGCTGAAGAATGCTGTTCGTATTTTGATAGGAATTGCATTGAATATGTAGATTGCTTTAGGCAGGATGGCCATTTGACATTATTAATTTTTCCTATCCATGAGAATGGGATGTGTTTCCATTTATTGGTATCTTCTTTAATTTCTCTCATGAGTGTCTTGTGAATGGAATTGTTTTCCTGATTTCTTTCTCTGCTAGTTCATTGTTAGTGTATAGGGATGCCACAGATTTCTGGTATTAATTTTGTATCCTGCAACTTTGCTGAATTCAGATATTAGATCTAGTAGTTTTGGAGTGGATTCTTTAGGGATTTTTATGTACAATATCATGTCATCTGCAAACAGGGACAGTTGAACTTCTTCCTTGCCAATCTGGATGCCTTTTCTTTCTTTGTGTTGTCTGATTGCTGAGGCTAGGACCTCCGGTACTATGTTGAATAGAAGTGGGGAGAATGAGCACCCTTGTCTTGTTACTGATCTTAAAGGAAAAGCTTTCAGCTTCTCGCTGTTAAGTATAATGTTGGCTGTGGGTTTGTCATATATGGCCTTTATTATGTTGAGGTACTTGCTCTCTATACCCATTTTGTTGAGAGTTTTTATCATGAACAGATGTTGAATTTTGTCAAATGCTTTTTCAGCATGTACGGAGATTATCGTGTGGTGTCTGTCCTTTTTTTTGTTGATGTGGTGGATGATGTTGATGGATTTTCGAATGTTGTACCATCCTTGCATCCCTGGAATAAATCCCACTTGATCATGATGGATGATCGTTTTGATGTATTTTTGAATTCAGTTTGCTAATATTTTGTTGAGTATTTTTGCATCTATGTTCACCAGGGATATTGGTCTGTAACTTTCTTTTTTGTGGTGTCATTGCCTGGTTTTGGTATTAGAGTGATGCTGGCCTCATAGAATGAGTTTGGAAGTATTCCCTCTTCTTCTACTCTTTGGAAAACTTTAAGGAGGATGGGTATTAGGTCTTCACTAAATGTTTGATAAAATTCAGTGGTGAAGCCATCTGTTCCAGGGGTTTTGTTCTTAGGTAGGTTTTTGATTACCAGTTCAATTTCATTGCTGGTAATTGGTCTGTTCAGATTTTTGGTTTCTTTCTGGGTCAGCCTTGGAAGGTTGTATTTTTTTAGAAAGTTGTCCATTTCTTCTAGGTTATCCAGTTTGTTAGCATGTAAGTTTTCATAGTATTCTCTAATTAATTTGTATTTCTGGTGTCTGTAGTGATTTTTCCTTTCTCATTTCTGAATCTGTTTATGTGAGTAGACTCTTTCTTGATAAGTCTGGCTAGGGGTTTATCTATTTTGTTTATTTTCTGAAAGAACCAGCTCTTGCTTTCATTGATTCTATTGTTTTATTCTTCTCCATTTTATTTATTTCTGCTCTAATCTTTATTATGTCCCTCCTTTACTGACTTTGGGCCTCACTTGTTCTTTCTTTTCTAGTTTCGTTGTGAGTTTAAATTGCTTATATGGAATTGTTCTTCTTTCCTGAGGTAGGCCTGTGTTGCAATATACTTTCCTCTAACACGGCCTTCGCTGCATCGCACAGATTTTGCTGTGTTGAATTATTGTTGTCATTTGTCTCCATATATTGCTTGATCTCTGTTTTTATTTGCTCACTGATCCATTGGTTATTTAGGAGCATGTTGTGAAGCCTCCACGTGTTTGTGGGATTTTTTCATTTTCTTTGCGTAATTTATTTCTAGTTTCATACCTTTATGGTCTGAGAAACTGGTTGGTACAATTTCAATCTTTTTGAATTTACCGAGGCTCTTTTTGTGGCCTAGTATATGATCTATTCTTGAAAATGTCCTATGTGCCCTTAAGAAGAATGTGTATTCTGCTGCTTTTGGGTGTAGAGTTCTGTAGATGTCTGTTAGGTCCATCTGTTGTATTGTCAGTGCCTCTGTCTCCTAACTTACTTTCTGTCTGGTTGATTTGTCCTTCAGAGTGAGTGGAGTGTTGAAGTCTCCTAGAATGAATGCATTGCATTCTATTTCTCCTTTTAATTCTGTTAGTATTTGTTTCACATATGTAGGTGATCCTGTGTTCGGTGCATAATTTTTATAATGGTTATATCTTCTTGTTGGATTGACCCTTTTATCATTATGTAATGTCCTTCTTTGTCTCTTGTGACTTTCTTTGTTTTGAAGTCTATTTTGTCTGATACAAGTACTGCAACTCCTGTTTCTTTCTCCCTATTAGTTGCATGAAATATATTTTTCCATCTTTTCACTTTTAGTCTGTGTATGTCTTTGGGTTTAAAGTGAGTCTCTTGTAGGGAGCATATAGATGGGTCTTGTTTTTTTATCCATTCAGTGACTCTATGTCTTTTGATTGGTGCATTTAGTCTTTTTACATTTAGGGTGATTATGGATAGGTATGTACTTATTGGCATTGCAGACTTTAGATTCATGGTTACCAAAGGTTCAAGAGTAGCTTACTTACTATCTAAGAGTCTAACTTAACTCACTTAATATGCTATTACAAACACAATCTAAAGGTTCTTTTTTTTTCCTTCCTCCTCCATTCTTTATATATTAGGTATCATATTCTGTACTCGTCTATCCCTTAAGTGACTTTGGGGATAGTTAATTTAATTCTTCGTTTGCTTAGTAATTAGCTGGTCTACTTTCTTTACTGTGGTTTTATTACCTCTGGTGACAGCTATTAAACCTTAGGAACAGTTCCATCTATATGTCAATGAGTTTTTAACTGAATACACCAATATACCCACCATGCAAATCAAGACACAGAGCATTTCCATCACTACTCAGTCTCCTTGTGTCTCTTTTCCTTCCTCCATCATTTCGTTGTCTGTTCTTATATTTAATACCCGTTGAATCATAATGTGTTTCCTAACTTTTCATTTAATAGTTTTGAGATTTGCTTATTTTATTGTATGCATTAGTTCATTTTTAAAGCTCATTAATTTTCCATTGTATGAATATACCTGTTAGCCATTCCATTTACAGTTTTGGTTTATTACTAATAAGGCTCCTATCAAAACTCTTGTACAAGCATTTTTTGTTTGTGAACATTTATTTTTCTTGGGTAAATACCAAGAGTGGAATTGCTGAGTTGTATGGTAAGTGAATGTCTAACTTTACTAACAGAACAGAGGAACAGTTCTCTAAAGTGGTGGTTGCATTTTAGACTTGCATCAGCAATGCATTTGGAGCATGCCAACAGCTTCCTGCAGCATTTGCTGACATTCATCTTTTTCACTCATTTTAGTGGATGTGAAATGGTGTACCACTTTGATTTTAACTCATACTTCCCAGACGACTTAAGATGTTGAATATTTCTGCATGAATTTTAAATTTTGATAAAGTCTAAATTGTCGTTTTTTTTTCTTAATTCTTCACTAGTGTTTTCTGTGTCCTACCCAAGAGATCTTTACCTGCTTCAAGGTCAAAGGTATTGTGTCTTTTTGTTTCTGCTCCATCATCTTTTTTTTTTTTTTTGGTGTGTTTGTATAGAAAATAGGATCAAGGCTCATTTTATTTTATACATTTAGTTGTTCCACCAACATTATACACTTTCTTTTTCCCACTGAATTAACTTGGCACTTTGTCAAAAATTACATATGTTGTAGGTCTATTTCTAGGCTGATTCTTTTTCATCGATGTATTTATTATTATAATACCACAGTCTTGATTACTTAAGCTTTATGGTAAATCTTGGCATCAGAGCAAGTCTTCCACCTTATTTGTTCAAGATTGGTTTGGTTATTTTAGGATCTTTGTACTTCCACATAAAATTTAATTTTAATATATTAGTGTTTTTTTTAAGCTTGATGTAATTTTGATAGGGACTGCATAACTATAATTCAATTTAGGGAGAATAGATGATTTAACCAAAAATAGTTTTCCAATTCATGAACATCCCCTTTTGTTTGAGCTTTGAAAAAGTTTTCTCAGCAGTTTTGCACTCCACTGCAGAGCTCTTATACATATTTGCTCCTAGGTATTTGATGTGTATTGCTGCTAGTGGAATATTTAAAATTTTTTTACTTTAGATTTTTAAAATTTAAGTTTCTGATCAGATCACTAGCATGTCCCTGGGCTTTGCTTTTTGCTAAGATCTTGCTAAATTAAATTCACTTACTAGTTCTTGGTTGATTTTATCTTTTTCTTTTTTTGCAGTATATAATGTTTTCTATGTAAACAATGTCATTTGTGAATAATTAATGTCTTAACTCTTGTGTTTCAATCTTTATGCCTTTTACTTGACTGGCTGTTTGGCTAGGACCTACAGAACAATGTTGAACAGAAATAGAGCAGACTTCCTTGCTTTTTTTAGTATTTCACCATTAAATTTAAGTGTAGATGTGTTTACAGATGCTGTTTATCAGACTGAGGAATTTATATCCTAGGTTTTGTATTGAAAGGGTATTGAATTTAGTCCAATGCCTTTTCTGTAATCACTGAGATGATTATATGGTTTTCCTCTTTTATTCTGTTAGTAGGTGAATTACACTGATTGACTTTTCTAATGTTAAACCAACCTTGTCTTCCTGGAATAAACCCTATTTGGTCATAATGTATTATCCTTTTTATACACTGCTGGATTCAATTTGCTAATACTTTAAGGACTTTTATTTCTGTGTTTCTGAGGGACATTGGTCTGTTATTTCCTTGTAGTATGTTTTTCAGGTTTTGTATTATATGGTATTTTTCAGGAGTCATCTATATAAATATCATTTTGTCACAGGCCTAAGAAATGTTAGGCATCAATTATTTTGAGGTGGTTTTCATAGCCATTTTTGGGTTCCTTACAGCCTTCAGGGAAAGTGTTTTAAAAAAGTCCTCTCTGATTCTGTAAAAACTTAGTTCTTTATGTGAAAAAGTTGAAAAATCCAGGAAAAGAATGGAGATGTGAGGTGAGTTGCTAACTCAGTTTTGTTCTTGTGTTCCTCCCCTTCAATCCACCCATTTCACAGTAACAGGAAAAAAAGGGGGGAAAAAGAAACAATTTGTACTGAGGATTAGGCAGCTTCACAGAAACTTCTGGAATATACTCAATTATAGTATATGACGGATAAAATTCTGGAGTTTCAAACTCTAAGCATGATGAAGTTTAAACTGTCAGTATTTAAATCAGTTTGTAGTTTTGCAGTCTAGTATTGCCTATTTTATGAAAAGCAGGAGAAATTTCTCTGCCCAAGTTAAAAATGTAAAAGGACACATTCAATACATCTTTAAATATGCAAAAGTCAGAAGGAAATTTCCAAAAGTATACTTTAATAGTAAAAAAAATTACAAGCTTCATATGCAATAAAGTATCGGCCATTTATGTAAAAACAGATGTGTGTGTGTATGTACACACACATATCCTTTCAGATCTTTTATTTACAAAAATAACATTAAAACAAAACAGCAACTACCTCTGGGAACAATGGGAACAATAATTCTGTAAGAATGCTAAATGCTTTTCAGCAATGGCTTGACTTCTAGATGAGATTCTCTTCCTACATAAACTTTTAAAATCTAGTGAATCACAGGTCTTCACTGCAGCGGAAATCACACACCAATGTGTTAAAACATATATCCCTTCAAAACTAGAGGGGATAATGTGGAGTATAAGAACAAAGAAAAAAAAAAAACCAAAAATTTAAGGAACAAAACAGCAGCAGACTCACAGAACCCAAGAATGGACTAACAGTTACCAAAGGGAAAGGGACTGGGGGTGATGGGTGGAAAGGGAGGACAAAGGGGAAAAGGGGGCATTACGATTAGCAGACATAATGTGGGGGTGGGGGGCACGGGAGGGCTGTACAACTCAGAGAAGACAAGTAGTGATTCTATAGCATCTCACTACACTGATGGACAGTAACTGTAATAGGGTATATGAGGAGACTTGATGATATGGGGAGTCTAGTAACCATAATGTTGCTACATGTAATTGTAGATTAACGATACCAAAAAAAAAAAAAAAACTAGAGGGGATAATGTCAGAGGCCAGCCACTGTTCATATCCTACAATATTTTTTTCCTGTTTACCTTATGGGCAGCAATTTGCAGAGTACATAATTAGGGCTTTCCTTGAGTTATTTAACAATCAGATTTAAGAAAAACTATTTGTAAACTCTCACTCTGAAAAATGTTCTCAATTTCTTTTTGATTCATTTACCTTGTCTCAGGCTTTCTTAATTACCCAAATATTTTATCAGAAGGTGAATCACATGTTCTGAATATTTAAAAATCTGTTTCCTGTCTAAGCCTACTACTGACAACAAAAACCCTAATAAAATAGTAAGGACCTGCAAGTCATGACTTAGTACACCAAAAATGTCACACACAGAATTAAGAGAAATAGCAATGAGGGAAACTAACACAAGGCAGGTGAAACATCATATAATCTTTATAAAGCTCTTACAAATCCATAATAGAAGAATGGATACTTCAAAAATAATTATAAATGACCAAAAAAGCAAGTATTCATTCTCTAATAGCTAAAACAATTAAAATAAGATTCTTTCCATTTAAAAAATTTATAACGAGTACAAAAAAATACTTATTGCTGGTGGGGATACGCTGGCATCTTACACTTGCACTGGTACAAGGTTAGGTGCACTGGGTATAGGTTTCTGGAGGACAATTTGACATTAGGACATTTTAAGGTTTTGGTAACTACTCAGTTAATACTTAACAAGTCATTCCAATTCCAATTTCCATTTTAACTTATTTGTAAACAGAGACAGTTACAATGACAAGACAGTTACAATGAGGAGAACTAAAAGATGTCTTTATGGTTCCGGGCAGAAGACTCACCAAAGTCAAAACGGCTATAAGCATGGTTTCTTCAAGTTCATAGAAACGGAAAAGGTCAAAACAATCAAAGGGAAATATGTTAAACTCTTACTGCCACGGTGTGCTTAATTCCTACAACCCCACAGAATCAGGAGGGGCTGCCTCTCATTATACAAGATGGAAGGACAGAGTTTATTTTTCTGCAAATGCTCCTCTCCATTTTACTGGGAATAAAGGAGAGGTACCCGCTTCTCCCCACCCCCAAGCAAAGGAGCTGAGTGTGACTGTATTAAAGTCTCATTTTAGTATTTCCCTATAAAGTTTATTCAAACTTCTTTAATTACTGATTTAAGATGGTCTAGGTGGTGGTCTTCAATGAAGGATTCTGCTTGTTTCAAAGCTTTTATTTTCACCATAATAATAATAATTTCTTTGACTTCATCCCTAAAAATCAAAACAAAAAAAAGCGTTTTCCCCCTAAAAAATGTATAATACCACAGTGAATCATCAAGTTGTTGATTTGAAAAACTTTACCTTAAGCCAGTATCTAAAATAGCACAAATCATTCAGATGCTACCTTTTCCACATAATTATGAAGTCCAAATACTATATTCTAGCAAATTTTAATTTGAAAGGCTGTAAAAAGTAAAAAGCACAGAGCAAATCTACCATCAGAAATCTGAGTTGTATGCTGCTACCGGCTTGTCTGAGTTATTCTGATGTGAGTCTTGGTGGGAGTATTTAGCTCACAGATATCAAATGCTACAAATATGTGCTATTTACTTATTTTTTTGAGAAGTGTTTTTACCAGAACACCACTATACTTTTAGCTTCTAAACATCTGCGAATAAGACATTAAAATGGCCAGGAAAATGAAAAACACATTCAAACATGCTTAATGAGAAGCTTTTGATTTTAATGAGAGGTTTTAACTCTAAATACCCCTGTTTTCTGGAAGTGCGTATTTTGGAAGAGATTTACACTTAAAAATATGAACTATTATGCATGTGAGTATAAAATAGTGATTCTAAGGTTGCACATGAAAATATCTACTAACTATACTAGTCTCAACAGACTTTTAAAAGTTAGAGTGAAAGTATAAATCTTTCTAAAAACCACTAAGATGTAACAGAATCTTTCAACTATGCATATAAATGTACAAATAAAATATGCAAAAATTACCTGAATTCACTTCTAGATAACTTGTGTGCAGATTGCAATAAAAACTGGATGAAGTTTTCTAGCTGGGGAATAGATGTTCTCACGGCAGAATTTTTGAACCATTTTTCTGGTAAATAGGCTGTTATCTGTTAATCAAAACACATAGTTTTTAATAATGACAGTTATCTAAGGACTTTTGCGAACATAAATCTCATTTAATCATTAGTGATCATGTGGGTTGAATATTTGCCACTTTTATAGTTCATGGTTAAATAAATTGAGAATTTTTCTTTGTCAAGGGTTATATACATTTTTAAAAGTCGTTATTTTAATGCCAAGAGCTTAAGTTAGACTATTCTTTATGAATACTCTCTAGTGGTGCTTGTAAAACTTCCTGTATTCTCTATTCCTGAGTCATCATTTATAACTAAACTCCACAAATGCATAGACACAAAACACTTTTTTAGTCAACACAATTATAAAATACATATATTTAGTAGTCCTTCACAGTAAGAAACTGGTGACCTAGTGTACCATCTACATAAATTAGAGTTAAGGAATCAGGTGATTCTAAGATCCACAGCATGAAAAAAATTAACTATGGTTTTAATCTAATTTAATACGTTGTTTTAATATCCATAGCAGCATAAAGAGTCAATGTACATGCATTCATATCTTCTTTTGGGGGGTACTGGGAATCACTTATGCTAAAGGTAATACATGATTTAGGGGAAATTTTTGGCAAAAAAAGTTAACAGAAGATAAACATTTTCATAGCAGAAGGAAGAATAAAAAGGAGATAGAATGGGAGGAAGGAAAAATCTGAAATCATACCATTCAAAGAAATTCTTGGACAAATAGGTTATGCTACAGTTCTAAGATCACTACTTACAGACAGTAGACAGTTGGGAGAAAATGCACTATATACATATTGTAAAATGTGTTAAAGTTCTGGAATGCAATCTCACTAAAATCTGATTGCAATGAAAACACATTAGAGGAAAAAGATTTACTCTGTTCCATAATCACCTTTTTTCAGTTATCCAGAAAAAACACAGAAGCATTGATTGCCTAAGGCAGAAAGTCCTATACGTTTTGTTATGCAAACTATATGTCATCTGCAATTGTTTTCCCCTTGTCACAGGTCTCAATAAAATTCTTGCAGACCCAGCTTTTTTGATCCCAGGACTTAAAGCCATGTTGTCTTGGCTTGGTTTCCCAGCCACAAGCAATGAAAAGAATCTCTTTTCTCTACTTTTGCAGAATACACCCTCACGGTCAAAGGGGACTAACCTGACCCTGAAACACAGAGCATGGATGATGATTTAAATTTTTGATAGTACTGTAGCTTAAAACTACATGGTATAAAAACCACAGCCAGAAAATCATGGTTGGCAACTGCTATCTAATATTCTACATGTTGTTTTATTTTTTTAAATAATGAAATCTTAAGAATGGGAAAATGTATATACAACAGGACATTTTTATGGATAGACAATGTTTTTAAACATTTAGGTAATTTCCAACTATCTTCTGTTATAATGTTACAGTATTCTTTGTACTTAAAATATGTATGTGCATCTCTGATTTTTAACTTAGTGATTATACTTCTAGGAATTTATCCTAAGTCAAAGGTATGAACTATAAAAGTTTTGTACACATCTTGCAAGAGTCTCCAGAATTGTATCCCTCCTTCCACCAGTGCCCCACACAACTGGTGCACAACACATTCTAGATAAATGGTAACCCTTGAAATGATATGGGGCTGATTCCCTGCGCGTATGATGAAACTAGGAATTATAATGAAAATAATAGTAAAATAATTTGCTAACACAAACAGGTAAAATCATATCCTTACTGTATTATTTACATTTCTCTGAGTATTAGGACTGTTAATATTTTTCTTTCACTAGAGATTAGGTATGTTTATTTTTAAATTGTGAGTCTTTAAGGGGAAAGAGTATCCTTATTCAACTTGTACCCCCAGTATTTAGTCCACTGCTTGGCACAGAGCTGGTAATAGTGTTTGCTAAAAGTGAAACAAATTGAGGGTGGTGAAAGTTCAGAAAGTAAAGCCTGAGTCTCATTCTATTTAAGAAGAGTACTGTTAATCTTTTCCATATGTTTAGAGGTTATGTTTGCATATTCCATTTTGGTGAATCGCCTGTTGCATGTCTTTTAGACATTTTTAATCAGAATATTTAAACTGTTAATGACTTTTAAAGAGCTTCCAAAAACTGTGGATATTAATCTTCATTATATGTTAGAACCTTCTATTTCTCAGTTTTTCAACTCCTTTTTAACTTATTACAGAAAATTTCAAACAGCAACAGGTGAAAGAATAATGAGCCCAATGAAACAAACCATCTCCTAGATTTTTTTATATATAATTTATTTTGGTATCATTAATCTACAATTACACGTGCAATATTATTGTTATTAAACTATGCCCTTCATCAGGTCCTCCCACCAACACGATTACAGTCACTGTCCATCAGCATAGTGAGATGCTATAGAATCACTACTTGTCTTCTCTGAGTTGTACAACCCTCCCCGTGCCCCCCCAACATTACGTCTGCTAATCATAATGCCCCTTTTCCCCTCTTATCCCTCCCTTCCCACCAATCTTCCCCAGTCCCTTTCCCTTTGGTAACTATTAGTCCGTTCTTGGGTTCTGTGAGTCTGCTGCTGTTTTGTTCCTTCAGTTTTTTTCTTTGTTCTTATACTCCACATATGAGTGAAATCATTTGATACTTGTCTTTTTCGGCTTGGCTTATTTCACTGAGCATAATACCCTCTAGCTCCATCCATGTTGTTGCAAATGGTAGGATTTGTTTTCTTCTTATGGCTGAATAATATTCCATTGTGTATATGTACCACATCTTCTTTATCCATTCATCTACTGATGGACACTTAGGTTGCTTCCATTTCTTGGCTATTGTAAATAGTGCTGCAATAAACATAGGGGTGCATCTGTCCTTTTCAAATTGGGCTGCTGCATTCTTAGGGTAAATTCCTAGGAGTGGAATTCCTGGGTCAAATGGTATTTCTATTTTGAGTTTTTTGAGGAACCTCCATACTGCTTTCCACAATGGTTGAACTAATTTGCAGTCCCACCAGCAGTGTAGGAGGGTTCCCTTTTCTCCACATCCTCGCCAACATTTGTTGTTGTTTGTGTTTTGGATGTTGGCCATCCTCACTGGTGTGAGGTGGTATCTCACTGTGGTTTTAATCTGCATTTCTCTGATGATTAGCGATGTGGAGCATCTTTTCATGTGCCTGTTGGCCATCTGAATTTCTTCTTTAGAGAAGTGTCTATTCATGTCCTCTGCCCATTTCTTAATTGGATTATTTGCTTTTTGTTTGTTAAGGTGCATGAGTTCTTTATATATTTTGGATGTCAATCCTTTATCAGATACGTCATTTATGAATATATTATACCATACTGTAGGATGTCTTTTTCTTCTACTGATGGTGTCCTTGGCTGTACAGAAGCTTTTCAGCTTGATAAAGTCCCACTTGTTCAATTTTGCTTTTGTTTCCCTTGCCTGGGGAGATATGTTCATGAAGAACTCGCTCATGTTTATGTTCAAGAGATTTTTGCCTATGTTTTTTTCTAAGAGTTTTATGGTTTCATGACTTACATTCAGGTCTTTGATCCACCTTGATTTTACCTTTGTGTATGGGGCTAGACAGTAGTCCAGTTTCATTCTCTTACATGTAGCTGTCCAGTTTTTCCAACACCAGCTGCTGAAGAGGCTGTCATCTCCCCATTGTATATCCAAGGCTCCTTTATCAAATATTAATTGACTGTATATGTTTGGGTTAATGTTTGGATTTTCTATTCTGTTCCACTGGTCTGTGGGTCTGTTTTTGTGCCAATACCAAATTGTCTTGATTACTGTGGCTTTGTAGTAGAGCTTGAAGTCAGGGAGTGTAATTCCCCCTGTTTTATTCCTCCTTCTCAGGATTGCTTTGGCTATTCGGGGTCTTTTGTGGTTCCATATGAATTTTAGAATTATTTGTTCCAGTTCATTGAAGAAAGCTGTTGGTAGTTTGATAGGGATTGCATTGAATCTGTAGATTGCTTTAGGTAGTATACCATTTTGACAATATTTATTCTTCCTAGCCAAGAGCATGGGATGCATTTCCATTTGTTAGTGTCCTCTTTAATTTCTCTTAGGAGTGTCTTGTAGTTTTCAGAGTACAGGTCTTTCACTTCCTTCGTTAGGTTTATTCCTAGGTATTTTATTCTTTTTGATGCAATTATGAATGGAATTGTTTTTCTGATTTCTCTTTCTGTTAGTTCATCATTAGTGTATAGGAAAGCAACAGATTTCTGTGTGTTAATTTTGTATCCTGCAACTTTGCTGAATTCAGATATTAGTTCTAGTAGTTTTGGAATGGAATCTTTAGGGTTTTTTATGTACAGTATCACGTCATCTGCAAATAGTGACAATTTGACTTCTTCTTTACCAATCTGGATGCCTTGTATGTCTTTGTTTTGTCTGATTGCCGTGGTTAGGACTTCCAGTACTATGTTGAATAACAGTGGAGAGAGTGGGCATCCCTGTCTTGTTCCCAATCTTAGATGAAAAGCTTTCAGCTTCTTGCCGTTAAGTATGATGTTAGGTGTGGTTTTGTCATATATAGCCTTTATGATGTTGAGGTACTTGCCATCTATACCCATTTTTGTTGAGAGTTTTAATCGTGAATGGATGCTGAATTTTGTCAAATACTTTTACAGCATCTATGGAGATGATCATGTGGTTTTTGTTCTTCTTTTTGTTGATGTGGTGGATGATGTTGATGGATTTTCGAATGTTGTACCACCCTTGCATCCCTGGGATGAATCCCACTTGATCATGGTGTATGATCCTCTTGATGTATTTTTGAATTCGGTTTGCTAATATTTTGTTGAGTATTTTTGCATCTACGTTCATCAGGGATATTGGTCTGTAATTTTCTGTTTTGGTGAGGTCTTTGCCCAGTTTTGGTATTAGAGTGATGCTGGCTTCATAGAATGGGTTTAGAAGTATTCCCTCCTCTTCTATTTTTTGGAAAACTTTAAGGAGAATGGGTATTATTTCTTCTCTATATGTCTGGTAGAATTCAGAGGTGAATCCATCTGGTCCGGGGTTTTGTTCTTAGGTAGTTTTATGATTACTGATTCAATTTTGTTTCTGGTGATTGGTCTGTTTATTAGGTTTTCTGTTTTTTGTTTGGTCAGTCTTGGGAGGTTGTATTTTCCTAAGAAGTTGTCCATTTCTTCTGTTTTCCAGCTCGTTAGCATATAGATTCTCATAATATTCTCTTATAATTTTTTTCTATTTCTGTGGGGTCCGTCATGATTTTTCCTTTTTCATTTCTGATTCTGTTTATGTGTGTAGATTCTCTTTTTCACTTAATGAGTCTGGCTAGGGGTTTATCTATTTTGTTTATTTTTTCAAAGAACCAGCTCTTGGTTTCATTGATTTTTTTCTATTGTTTTATTCTTCTCAATTTTATTTATTTCTTCTCTGATCTTTATTATGTCCCTCCTTCTGGTGACTTTGGGCCTCATTTGTTCTTCTTTTTCCAATTTCAGTAATTGTGTCTTTGACTATTCATTTGGGAATGTTCTTCCTTCTTTAAGTAGGCCTGGATTGCAATATACTTTCCTCTTAGAACTGCCTTTGCTGCGTCCCACTGAAGTTGTGGCTTTGTGTTGTTGTTGTCATTAGTCTCCATATATTCTTTGATTTCTGTTTTGATTTGGTCGTTAACCCATTGATTAATTAGGAGAATGTTGTTAAGTCTCCATGTATTTGTGAGCCTTTTTGATTTCTTTCTAAAATTTATTTCTAGTTTTATACCTTTGTGATCTGAGAAGTTGGATGGTAGGATTTCAGTATTTTTGAATTTACTGAGGTTCTTTTTGTGGCCTAGTATGTGGTCTATTCTGGAAAATGTTCCATGTGCACTTTAGAAGAATATGTATCCTGTTGCTTTTGGGTGCAGAGTTCTGTAGATGTCTGTTAGGTCCATCTGTTCTAGTGTGTTGTTCAGTGCCTCTGTGTCTTTACTTATTTTCTCTCTGGTTCATCTGTCCTTTGGAGTGAGTTGTGTGTTGAAGTCTCCTAAGATGAATGCATTGCTGTCTATTTCCTCCTTTAATTCTGTTAGTATTTGTTTCACATATGCCGGCGCTCCTGTGTTGGGTGCATATATATTTATAATGGTTATATCTTCTTGTTGGACTGACCCCTTTATCATTATGTAATGTCCTTCTTTATCTTTTGCTACTTTCTTCGTTTTGAAGTCTATTTTGTCTGATACAAGTACTGCAACACCTGCTTATTTCTCCTTGTTGTTTGCATGAAATATCTTTTTCCATCCTTTCACTTTTAGTCTGTGTATTTCTTTGGGTTTGAGATGAGTCTCTTGTAAGCAGCATATAGATGGGTCTTGCTTTTTTATCCATTCTGTTACTCTGTGTCTTTTGATTGGTGCATTCAGTCCATTTACATTTAGGGTGATTATTGATATATATGTACTTATTGCCATTGCTGGCTTAGATTCATGGTTACCAAAGGTTCAAGGGTTGCTTCTTTACTATCTAACAATCTAACTTAACTTTCTTGTTAAGTTATTGTAAACACTGTCTCATGTTTCTTTATGTCTCTCCCTTCTTATTCTTCCTCCTCCATTCTTTATATACTAGGTGTTTTATTCTTTGCCTTTAGTTAGTATTTGTATGGTCTGCTTTCTTTGCTATGATTTTATTTTCTCTGGTGACATCTTTTTAGCCTTAGGTGTGCTTCCATCTAGAGCAGTCCATTTAAGATATCCTGTAGTGGTGGTTTATGAGAGGCAAACTCTCTCAACTTTCATTTGTCTGGAAATTGTTTAATCCCTCCATCATATTTAAATGATAATTGTGCTGGATACAATATTCTTGGTTCGAGGCCCTTCTGTTTCATTACGTTAAACATATCATGCCATTCTCTTCTGGCCTGTAAGGTTTCTGTTGAGAAGTCTGATGATAGTCTGATGGGTTTTTCTTTGTAGGTGTTCTTTTTTCTCTCTCTAGCTGCCTTTAATACCCTGTCTTTATCTTTGATCTTTGCCATCTTAATTATTATGTGTCTTGGTGTTGTCTTCCTTGGGTCCCTTGTGTTGGGAGATCTGTGGGCTTCAGTGGACTGCGAGACTATTTCCTTCCCCAGCGAGGGAAAGTTTTCAGCAATTATTTCTTCAAAGACATTTTCTATCCCTTTTTCTCTCTCTTCTTCCTCTGGTACTCCTATAATGCGAATATTATTGCATTTCGATTGGTCACACAGTTCTCTTAATATTCTTTCATTCCTAGAAGTCCTTTTATCTCCCTCTGCCTCAGCTTCTCTGTATTCCTGTTCTCTGATTTCTATTCCATTAACAGTCTCTTGCATCTCATGCAGTCTGCTGTTAAGCCCATCGATCGCTTGTCTGATTTCTGCATTGTCTTTCCTGACTTCCCTCACTTCCTCCCTCAGCTCTTGCACATTTCTCTGTAGATCCATCAGCATGGTTATGACTTTTATTCTGAATTCTTTTTCAGAAAGACTGTGCATTTCTATCCCTTCAGGCTCCCTCTCTGGGGTTTTCTGGTTGGTTTTAGTCTGGAGCATATTCCTCTGTCTTTTCATGGCTATAGAAGTGGTTGCTGGTAGTTGCCACGTATGTCAGCTGGGCTCTTTAAGACTTTAAAAAGAGAAGAAAAAAACAAAGAAAGAAAAAAAAAGGAAAAAATGGAAAGAAAAGAAAAGAGAAAAAACAAAACAAAACAAAACAGAAAACAAAACAAAAAAAATGCCCACCGGGAGTAGATTCTGTGGGGATGCTGTAGGTGGCAGTCTTGCGCCACTATTCCATAGCCATGGCTGCGCCGCTCTGCAGTGTCCTTTATAGCTCTGGCCGGGGTGGGAACGAATGGGGGGTGTTGATTTCTGTGGGAGGTCTAGGTGCGGCCACCCTTTCCCAGTCACCAGCTAAGGGGTCCGAAACTCCCCAGGACTCCCAGCCTGCTGGGCTGAGTGTGCCGGGCGATCCGGCTCCTCCGCTGGGCTCCTGTCTCTTTAAGACCGCTGAAGAAAGCGCGCACTTTTTTTTCCTTCCCAGGAGCCAGCTTCAAGCACCCTGGCGCATTCCCCACTCATATCCTGCCCCTCTGTCTCTTCAATCTCCGCTACACCGTGCTATGTGTGTCAGCGCTCCCCACGCAGATCACCAGGGCTGGTTATTTCGCGGGGTGTACTTCCACTCCCTCCCGCCGGTGTGCTGGGGTGGATGAGTGCTTGGGTCCCGCCGGGTTGCGGCTCTGTATCTTACCCGCCTCTTGGGGTGCTGAGTCCTCTGGGGTGTAGCTGCACGCTGTGCGCTTTCCTGTGTATTCTGGTCTCCCTTTTAGGAATAGTTGTATTTGCTGTATTTTCGTAGACAAATATAGTGTTGGGAGGAGATTTCTGCCGCCCTACTCACGCCGCCATCTTCCCGGAAGTCCCCCATCCTCTAGTTTTAAGAATGATGAAATAACTTGGTATCTTTTTGGTTAGTAATGTTTTTTGATCCATTGAAGTTTTATATTTTCGTTAAATCTAGTACCTTTTCTCATTTCTTCTTTTGCTTTTAAGTTCAGAAAGGCCTCCCTCACCATCAGAAAGCCATTTATCTTCTCAGTACAGTATTTCAGTTTCATTTTTTACACTTAATTCTTTACTTCACCTGAGTTTATATTGGTATTTAGTGAGAAGTGAAGATCTAACATCGTTTTTAAAATAACCAGTTGGCCCAGCACCATTTATTAAGTAATTTTTGCTTTCCCTACTGCTGATATTTCAAACCAGTATACTAACTCTTAAATACTGAGGGGCTGCTTCTGGGTTTCTAGTCTGTTAACTGCTTTGTTACAATGTGAGTACAATTTTAATTATTTGGCTACAAAATAGATTTTAATGACTGAATTTTAAAAAATAATAAAATAAGAATCATCTCTTACATACTTACCTGGCTGCACTTTTTGACAATATCTGGCCCAGGTGTGGCATTAAGAAGAGCTATAATAAGGTAACGATTTAGCAGCTTCACTAGTCCTTGCTCTTGCAAGATGTCATCTGGGAGGAGTTCATTCCAAAGAAGAATGTTGCCAAATAGCTAAAGTGAAATAAAATATCAAGTGATTATTACAGCTTTTCTTTGGAGAAAGGGTATACAGTCTCCAACAAACAAAAAGTTGGTCAAACTCTTTTAAACACTCACTATTAACAATGCTAAAACTGTCCAGATTGTCAGGCATTTACTGATTCTAAAATGAGTAAATACCTGATTCTTCCCAACCTCTGCATAACTGCTCATCCTATTTTTTGGATAACCACACTAAATCCATCTCATAAAACTTTGCTGGAACCACTCCCCATCAATAATTTCCTCAGTCCATACTCTCTCAGAGCCTGGGGCCACTGGGTATGACTGCAGGACCCCAGGATTCATAAAGGACTGCTGTTAAAGCCAGTGCCACTGTGACCAATGCATGACCTTCAGAAACCAAACCTGAGAGCCTCACTGCTCTGACATATAAAATAAAATTAACAACAACCTGTGAGTTTGGAGATAACTTGGATAAAATTATCTTAAGAAACTAATAAAATTAGTATTGATTGCCTTTTCCCGCACTAAATTCAGATCTTTCTGTGAAATTTAAGGTGTTTTCCACTTTCTTTCCAGTACCACATGCTTTAAGTACTAAACTACATGCAACTGTACTAACGGGCAATGCTTTTTCTCACTTGGTGTCATTACTGATGTTGCTCCCTCTTCCTGGAAAACCTTTTCTCTGATTCAGCTACATGACAAGTATTGATTCACCCTATTGAAACTATTCTTGCTAGGTCACCTATGACGTTCTAATTGTCAAATCCAGTAAACATTTTTAGTCTTCACTTATTTCTCTTCAATGGCATAATTAAGACTTTGTCTTAATTCTTGCAAATCCTTCACTTTGATTCCCTGATGCCACTTTCCCTTGACCATTCCAAGCTTCACAGCTTCTTTGAAGTCTACTTTGCCCACCTTTTATCAGTGCTTCCCAATGTTCTGTCCTTAGCCTTCTCATGCTTCACCCAGTCTCCTCAGAAGTTGCCACTGATGACTATGGAGCAAAGTTCTGCCTATATAAGGCTGATTCCCACATCTCCAACTCAGATTTGCAGTTCAGAACCATGTATCTAATTGTTTCTTAGACCTCTATCATTGTTTGTTTCATAGATACCTTCACTTCACTAGGTTCAAAACAGAGCTTCCCTTCTATACCTAGTCTTCTTCCTGAACCCCCTTCAATACCCTCAAGGAATGGCATTATAAATTACCAGGTTGCCAAACTCAAATTTGGCCAGTACCCTACATTCTTCACATGTGGTCAGTCATCAAGTCCTTTCCAAGCTTCATCCTAAGTATCTTTTGAAGCCACCTTCTCCGTATCATCGCTACTGCCACCGACTCAGCAATGACTTCATCCTTTACCTTTTGACGAGGGGTTAGTCAGCTATACTTGGGGGTTATATCTAGCTTGCTGCCTGTTTTTGTAGAGCTGGTGAACTAAGAATGGTTTTTATGTTTTTAAGTAATTGAAAACATATGATAGGTGAAAATTATGTGACAAACTTCAGTGCCCACAAGTAATGTTTTACTGAAATGCAACTATGCTCCTTGTTTATGTATTGTCTGTGAATAGTTCAACAGAGTATATGGCCTATAATATACTATCTGGCCTACAAAATATTTACTATTTTTTTATTAAAGAATCTTACTGATCTCCACTCTATAGTAAACTGTATTTAAAAGAAAAATATCTTATTTTTGCAGTTTGCTGCTTACCTTTAGACCTGACCAGAACTGTCTTTCTTGGAACTTTGAATGTGGTGATGTTTTGTTTTCCACAGCACTAATTTGAAATGAAAGAGAAAGAAAATGCAAACTGTTAATTTTTCAGAACCAGAGTTTAAAAAGTTTTTTTTAACCAAACTAAGCCTTGACAATGTAAATGGAGGTGCTCTGATATCAAAATTATAAATGCATGCACACTTTGACTTAACCCCATTTCTGAGAATGTCTTCTGTAGATATATTTGTACATGTACAGAATCTGCCTATACAGTTACTCACAACGTTGTTGATAATGGTTTGCCACTTACCTGCCCATCAGTTACAGTACATTATATCATGGCATATTATACAGCTTAAAAAGGAAAGTACCTATGTGCTGACATGGAAAGATCTCAAAGGTGGACTAAGTTACAGTAAGGTACAAAACAATGGTTTACAATATTCTTTCTCTGCTATAGAAAGGAGGGGAAAATAAGATTACAGCATATATAAGTATTCTAACTGCATTAAGAAATTCCAGAAAGGTAAAAAAAATTACCATTTATTACTGCATGCATGTATGTGTGTAGAGGAAAGGGCAAGAACCAGATGGAGGTCAGGATGGGGAGGGAGTAAGACTTCATTTTAAATATAAATTTCTCAAAATACACACTCACGCTTTTGAACCATGTGAATATATTACTTATCTAAAACATTACAGAACAAACCTTAACAGGGAAGAATTTTTATATACAGACATCTCTTCAAGATTCAAGTTAACCAGAGCTTAGAAGTTTGTTTCTCTCCATAAAGCTCCTCTATCCTTTGTGCATGCAATGGACAGCTTCAGTCCATGACCCATACTGCAACTGATGCTTTCTTAGACAATGTATGAACATGCACCAAGTACTGCTAGTTTCACATACAGGATTCACAGATGCAGTTTCTAGCCCCTAAGTGGTGTTCCAGGCCTTATTCTGTGCCTCTCCTGTCCAGGCACTGTTCTGCCCCCTCTCTTCACCATGTCCTGTGAAGCAGGCATTTATTTAATGCCTCATTTTACATACAAGGAAGGACACTGATGTACAGAAAGGCCTAAGGTCAAATATCTAGTAATGGTGAATCTGGGCTCCAGAACCCGTGCTACTAACCACTCTTCTATGCCACCTGTCATGTTCTTAGGAATAACATTAAACAAAAAATACCTATGTTAAAGTGCCAGGCTTCACACATAGCATGAAAAAAATAATTGAGAAATATTTGTGGAAGTCTTAATTTGCATCTTAATAGGTGTATGTTTTGAAACTTGATAATAGTTTCCTGTGTAATGCGTTCCTAAGCAAATGTGTATTACATGATTAGCTATTTTTATACAGTCTAAAATTAACAGCTCTTACCTCTTTGGATATAGAGGAATAAAAACATCATCTTCTATTGCCTTCTTCATTCTTAAAACAATGGATGAAAGTAAATCCTATTATTTAAAAATTTACAAGCATCAGATTGTTGTAAGTAAAAATCTATTTACCAAAAGAAGTCATTTTAGCAGTACAGTGCATTCTGTAGTTTAGTGATCTCAAGTAGGACTGATTTTGCCATGCCCAGGGAATATTTTACAATGTCTGGAGATATTTGTGGTTGTCAAGCCTGGGTAATGCTGCTGACATCTAGTGTGCAGAGGCCAGGGAAATTGCTAAGCATATTTAATGTACAGGACAGCCTCCTGCAACAAAGAACTGTCTGTTCCAAATGCCAGGAGTGCCAAAGTTGAAAAATCCTGATGTAGTCCAGTCTCCTATTAATAATATAAATAACCCATTTTCAACATTCATAGTGGGAGTGGTTCCAGAATAAAAATAACCAGTATAAAAACTTCATAAATGAATCCATAACACTACTGAAAGACTTAGGTGATTACAGATTATAAAGTGCCGGGCCTGCCACTTAGTACCTAAGTGATCTTTCACAAGTGACTTGGCCCTCTAGGCCCCAGCTGCTTCATCTGTAAAATTCAGTTTAAGTCAATATATTTTATGAGGTTGTGAAGATCAAATGAGATAATGTGAAAGTGTTTAATAAGTGGTAAAGCCTTATTTACATTTAGGTTATAATTACATAATTCTTTATAGACAGAAAATACAGGATTGCATACCTCTTTCCCTGTAGCTCTTACCTGCTAATTCCTGATTCTACGCTTTGTAGCACAGAATAAATCTATCCCTTCTTCAAATATTAACACTATTTCCACGCACATCTTTTAAAATTTCTATCTCTAATTTCTGCAATGGTTTTCATATTTTTCGTATCTGTGTCTTTATCCTGCTGGAGGTAGATGAAGAATGCCCTTTCCCAAACGGTTGCTGCATTCAAATCCTACACTTTCCTTTTAGATCCAGGCTCAAATGCCACTTCCAACAAAAGTTCTTCTCCTGCAGAGAGTGACTTCTCTCTCCTGTCTCTCTTCTGATATTTCACAGCACTTTATCTGAACTGCTCATGGAAAAGCAGTGCGGTCAGTGACATGAGCTTGGGCTATATAAACTAAGACTACTCAGGTTCAAATCTGAATTCTAACTCAAGGTATTACTGTGAAGAAGTTTTAGAGATTCAGTTTATTCATCTGCGAAATGAAGCTATCATCTGTTTTTTTTAAAATAGGGCTGCTGGGACTAAGTGAGATAACACAGTACAAGACCCAAGAGTGTCTACTACATAGCAGAAATTAAACTAAAGGTTGTCTTCCCCACCTCTCACTTCCTATTTAAAAAATAATAGTTTATATACATACTATTTCCTCTTAAGAGTATATGCCTTCTGAAGGCAGAATCATGCCCGGATCCATCTTCTCCCTCTTACTTCTTACAGCCTTCCTCCTTCATGAGAGCGATTGCAAGTGCTAAATTTTCACTGTGTGCAGAGGATGAACATGACATGCCTCCTTGCTTTTCAGCCACCTTGCTTAAACTGTTCTGGGTGCTCTCCAGTCTACCAATCTCTTTTTAATTTCCTTAAAGCTCAACATAAAATTACTTTATTTACTTAACCATATGAGTATACAGTATTCTCAACAGAATGACAAAAAACAGAGTACTATAATAAATAAGATTCAACAGACTCTCACCAAAGCCTCTAAAAAGTTCCTCATGTCTTATACTCAGTAAAACTCATTCTAAATTACAGTAAAATGAGAATCTTGAACTTTGACTCTTTAAACAGATTGCTGTTCTTAACTTCGGCAGATTACAAATAACTACCCAATATAATCAATGTTAACCTAATTTTAAAAAACATTGTTAAGAAAAGGCTAAAATACCACTAGATTTTTGCCAAATGAACAAAGGTAAAGAGTTTTGTTTTTTAGAAGGAATTTGCACAAATGCATTTATGCCTGTTCATCTCTGCAGGCCAAATGTATATTCACAAACCTGAAAGATAGCTGGCTGGGTCATAAGGGCACAAATCAGATCACTGAACAGAGAAATAAGAATGAAAGTAATAATTTGGATCTTATTACATGTATGTGTATCCTTTAATTAATAAAGATTAATATCCCTGTTAAAGTGTCCAGAAACATCAAGATGTATTCTTTCATCTTAGTATAGACAGGAGAAAATGGTCAACCCTAGTTTCTACAAATCGTTAAGTCCATTTTTTCACCACCTAGTGTTCTGATTATTTCTTCTGTAAACAAAGATTTCTAATAAAATCACACTGATCTATAAATAAATCAAGAAATGTGTAACTTAAAAAAATTATTACCTGTTTGCCTTTACTAACTTCATTTTCACAAGTGGAATGTTCAAGAATCATTCTGCAGTGTGTTATTAAACTTCTTGTCTGTGAGGTTGACAGGGGATCCCAAATGAATTCTACAAAATCTGAAACAAAAATTTCAGTGGCGCACAATTTATTTACTAGATTGCTTTGCCTGTCATGCATAAACTGAGGCCTTTAGCAAAGACTACTTCCCTCATGTGGTTTAGAATCCGTGTCAATCATTACCATCATGTATTTGCATAAATCCTCAATTTCCTTGTACTTTTTGGGCTTTGCTGAACTTGCCTGGCTCAACTACACCCTAGTTAAATCCACCTCATCACTGAGTCTATGCCTGCAACCATGCAGCTGAAACACGGCTGGAAAAAAAAACACCCTTGAAATTCATCACCATGAAACTGCAGTGAGCCCTAATGCTGCCTAGCAATCATATTCTGTTTCCCGCCTGCCTAGGTGATTATTTCCTGTCTTCTCTTTCCTCCTCGTTCTTTCAGTTAATGGACTTTTTTAGAGACTGCTTCTTTTTCTTTTCTCCTCCTCCTTGCTCTCAGTCTGAGCTCATTACTTCCTAATTTGATGAGAAAATAGAACCAACAGAAGTTCTATAAGCAACTACCGCAGCATCTATGCACCTACCTGCATCTTAGCCTATACACTCCTATGGATAAAGCACCCCCAGTCCCTGCTAAGGTCAACCCTTCATTCGTGCAAGACTGAAACCCCTCAGGCTTACTCAGAGATTCTGCTCCCAGAATTCTGCCCTTTTACTTTGGTATCATCATCACTTCCACTTCTACTGGATCTTTCCCATCAGCCTACAAATACTCATTTCTCTTGTATTGAAAATAATCCTGTTTCCCCTCCAATACCGCCCTATTTCTTTCCTTCATTTCACAACAAAATTTTTCTTCAAAATACCATCTAAAAGTCCTATCTCCAATTTTTCTGCTCCCGTTAATTCTTGAATTCACTTCAATTAGGCCTTATTTCCAACCATTCTACCTCAGCTACTCCTAACAAGTCACACAGGATCTTATTACAAAATCTAATGTTTGATTCTAGTCCCCATCTAATTAATCAGCAGCAACGGCTATAGCTGATCATTCTCTCTAGAAATACTTTCCTTTACCTTGCTTCCAGAGTACCCACCTGCCCCTCTGGCCTCCTGTGCTGGCTCACCTTCTGTCTCTGACTTTCTGAATCGGGGGCACCTCAGCACTCAGGTCCCTTATCTTCTCTTTCCCACTCATATTTATGCCCTTAGCATTTAGGTCAGTTTTGTGGCTTTAAATGCTACCTAAGTGCTGATCAATTTCAAACTTCTATTTCCTGCCTGGACCTCTCCTTAAGGCTCATATAGTCAACGACTGGATGACCTCTCCACTTGGATGATAGGCATCTCAAAGTCAACATGTGTCAGACCGAGCTCACACACCTCCCTTCCCTAGACTTGCTCCTCTCAGTCTCGCCACTGCAAGAAATGGTAACTGTCCTTCCAGCTGGTCAGCCCCCAAACCACGGGTCACTCTTTGATTCCTTTCTTGTCCCTCAGCCTGTCCATTTGCAGTATCTGTTAGTGCTACCTTTGAAATATATATAGAATTCAACCATTTTTCAGCACTTGCACTTTTAAAAATTATTTTGTTTATTAAGGTATCATTGATATACTCTCTATGAAGGTTTCCCATGAAAAACACTGGTTACTACATTCACCCATATTATCAAGTCCCCCCCACACCCCATTTCAGTCACTGTCCATCAGTGTAGAAAAATGCCATAGAGTCACTACTTGTCTTCTCTGTGCTACACTGTCTTTCCTGTGACCCCACACACACTATGTGTGCCAATCGTAATACCCCTCAATCCCCTTCTCCCCACCCTACCCCACCCCTTCCCTTTGGTAACCACTAGTCCCTTCTTGGAGTCTGTGAGTCTGCTGCTGTTTTGTTCCCTCAGTTTTTCAGCACCTGCAATTTTAATACCTGAGCCCAGGCCAGCTTCATGTGCTGCTTGAATTACTGCAAAAGGTTCTTAACTGGTCTGCCTATAGTTCACTGTCAACACAGTAAAAACCAGAGTGAATCTGTTAAAACATTAGACAGATCGTGTCATTTCTCTGCTCAAAAATCTCCAATTGCTTCTCACTCTTTCACCTCCAGTAAATGATCAAGTCCTTACAAATGACTGTAAGGTTCCATATGGTGCAGTTCCCCATCTTACTAACTTCTGACTCCCTTGCTCACTACACTCTAGCTACACTGGCCTATGTGCTGTTTGTCAAGCAAGTCAGGCTGCCCCCACCAGCACTTGCTGTTCCTGCTGCCCTGGATGCTGTTCCCCCAGAGAGTCACATGGCCCCCTTCTTTACTTTCAGCATCTGCTCAACTGTGACTTTCTCAGAAAGGTTTTCCCTGGACAGCCTATTTTAACCTGCATTCCTCTATGATAATTTGTATCCTTTCCCTTAAGTTTTCTCCTTAGCCCTTCTAACTAACATGCTCTAGATTTTTTTTATCTTGTTTCTCATGTGTCTTCACAGAATGTAAGCTCTATGAGGGCAGGGATTATTATTTGGTTCACTGCTATGTATGCTAACACAACAACAGTGCCTGACATGGACAGACTCTTGCAAATACAAGTTAAATATTAGGAAAACCTAAATAGGTTACAAAAAAAACAAGCCAAAAACAAATAGTAATTTCTCAAGCATCTAGAAGGTTAGGCTTCTAATAACCTTAGACATGCTCAGTCAATTAATACTGAGAGCCTACTACTGTGCCTAGCATTAAATACTGGACATACAGCAATAAATAAGACTAGGTAGCTGCCTTTGAACAACAAGTCTAATGGCAAATACAAACACTTGTATAAGCAATTACAGTTAAATGTGTAGGTGCCACCAGTAAGTATGAGTTCAGAGTGCCACAGGAACCCAGACAGGCATGCCTAAACCAGTTCCTAAAAGTGATGTCTACGTGGGGTCCTGCAAATGAAGGAGTTAGCCAACCAGATGGAAAAGTAGGGATGGGAGGTTTGGCAGATGGGTAAGTATGAAAGATGTAAAGGCCTAGGAGAGCACAGCTGAAGTGCAGTGGAGGTGGGGAAGAGGGAGGGTAGAGCTTGGTAAGAGACTGGGCTGGAGAATTACTAAGCAGAGATTTGATTCTGAAAAGCTTTAGAAAGTCATGCTAAAGAGTTTAGACTTCATTCTGGATAATTAAATAAGAATAATTAAAGAAAGTGTTTTAAGTGAGGAGTGACAGACTCAGGCTCACATTTTAGATCACTTTGGTTACAGTGTAGAAAACAGATTAGAACAAGGAAAAAATAACAGATTTGGCAATTGCTATATATGGACCTGCTATATATCAGCACCTGCACCTTTAATACCCGAGCCCAAGCCAGCCTCATGTGCTGCTTGAATTACTGCAAAAGGTTCCTAACTGGTCTGCCTATAGTTCACTGTCAACACAGTAATCAACAGAGTGATTCTGTTAAAACGTTAGGCAGATCATGTCATTCCTCTGATCAAAATTCTCCAATTGCTTCTCTCTCTTTCACTTCCAGTAAATGATCAAGTCCTTACAAATGACTGTAGGGTTCCATATGGTGCCTATGGAAGGGAGAGGGGGGAGTGGCTAACTTGAAGGTCCCAGTTTGAGTGTATGGGTAGATGAAGGTGCCCTTTTCTAGGTAAGGGATATATAAGAGAAGCAGGTCTGCAACAAAGGTGACAGACAGGATTTTGCATATGGAGTAGGACTTGCCTGTGGAACACCTAAGTGGATGTACTCAGAAGGTACTTTTATTGATAAGACTGAGGTGATGCTCTAAGAAGAGATCTGGCCTTGTTTTCCAGTTCTTTTGGATTTAAAGTCAGGTGGAGCAGCACTACCAAAAGAGCCTTCTGTGATGATGGAAAAGTCATCTTACAGCTACACTGATACGATAGCCAGAAGCTACTCATGGCTACTGAGCATTTAAAAATGTGGCCAGTGTGACTGAGGAACGGAATTTTCATTTTACTTCGTTGCAATGTATTTTTAATAGCCACATGTAGTAAGTGGTTACCATACCAAACACCACAGCCTAGATGGCACTAAAGGAGAGTGTGACATTACCCAGGAAGCTTATGAAGACTGGGAAGAGGGTCCAGAGCAGGACCTGACAGTAAGTATACAGTATTAACTTCTCACAGTGCTACTTTTTCAGGGACTCTATTGTGAGTGCAGTATTTGGATCTTTCAGAAGAGTGCTTAAATGACACACACAGTCTATGCCATCAGGAACAGAGCTGGTTGGGAGTAGTACCAGTGACTTTCTAGTATACCCCATGACTGCACTGTAAGCTACACTCAGAAAAATCTTTAGTCAAGTTGGATGAGAAGCAATAAAAAGCTGGTTGCTTCATCTTTTCTGCAGACTTTGCTGCCAGAATCCACTCTCAGTGACATGGTAAAACAGATCCTTATCAAGTACTGTTCTGGTTGAACGAGTTTTGACTGAAGCACAAGTGTCAATGCTCAAGGGCTTCTGACAGCCAGTGGCAGATGAAGGAAATTAGTAATGTTTTTTTACATAAATAAAGAAGAAATGTTAAGGAGAGAAGTTAAGGGCAATAAATACATGTAGCAGGGGTGGAAGTGTGCCACTAGGAAAAGACTTAGATGTTAACAAAGCAACATGAATGTCACAAATAGTAATGGCCAAAGAGTATCACAGCAGTTTGGGACCAACTATAGGAACAAACAAGCAGTTTGTAACCAGCTTAAGTTATGACAACTATTGATTTTTTTTTCATTTTGGTATCATTGATACACAATTACATAAGCAACATTGTGGTTACTAGATTCCCCCTATCAAGTCCCCACCACATACCCCATTACAGTCACTGTCCATCAGCGTAGTAAGATGCTATAGAATCACTACTTGTCTTCTCTGTGCTATGACAACTATTGATTTTTACTGCATTTTACATTTCCTGTGTTCAAAAACTTCTGGAAAAAAAAATGTGTGACTGTAATGGAAATTAATGATCTTACACATTGTCAAAGAACAATTTAATTTTATCAAGATTACAAAGCAGTACCTGTAAGTCGAGGAATAATTGTTTTGTTGATGATAGCAGATAAGATTTTCTTATCAGAACTATGTGTGTTTGAGTCTTTCATACTGCTGTCCATGAATTCTTCTACAGATGTGAACCATGGCATCTGTTTTAAACCTATGGAGTCAAACTTACAAATAAAATAACCAAGTTATAAATAAACTCTGAAACATTAGTTTACTTTAAATAGTCAACATTGTCAGTAATCAACAGTTTTTCTAAGAACCAAAGGAGAATAATTTCATATTTCAACCTCTTGAATACAACCCTGTATCACTAAAGCTAGGCAGTGTCATGACTAAGATATAAAGTCTAAGCAATATGACTAGAAACTACATTTTATGCATTAATTTGTATGACAAATACTCCAAAAATGCCCACTGTGTGTTCAGAGCCTACCACATGGCAAGTACTGCTGGAAGCAAACTATACATTTTTAAGAACAGCATTTAAAATAGCCATGTACTTCTTTATAAAAATTAAATTACCTCATGAAATTCCCTTCTGGCTCCCACATTCTCACTGGTGCAAATGTCTATTTCGCACATGGTCAGCTCAGTAGACAAACAGCAGATGGCCGACTGCTGAACAAATGAATGGACAGATCTCTGCTAAGCAGAACGAAGCACTGATTCAGCTTGATCGACTGCAACCGGCTGTGGTTCAGCCAACTCCCTACCACCTTCTTAGGGATAAGCTCGGTTCCTGCACTTTGAGCCTGATGTAGAGTGTGCAGGCATGTATGACTAGGGCAGAGAAGATCAAAGGACGTGGCTCTGTCCTTCACTTTGCTAAATCTTAATATTCAGCTCTCATCTCTTCCTAGAACTTCATTTTCTTATTTCTGTTTGCTTACCAGGCATATCCACAGGGATGTGCCACTCTTATTTTATTAGCTATAAAGTAAAACTTCTGTCAAAACCTTTTCTCTCTCTGAAAAGTCCCTACTGCTATTACATGAAGTATCATTGTTCTAGTAATGCAGAATTCAAACCTTATGGTCATCTGTGGATGTGCCATGTTGGGGTTATTTTCAGTTTTACTGATTCTCACTTCATAACGCCTTTAGTTTTGTTTCTCTTCCCTTTGTCACCATTACTCCACGTGAGGAATTCATCCCCTTGGACTTGACTTGCGGCAACAGCCTTCCTGAATGCATCCCCATACCTCATCTCCCTTCCCTCCAAGTTAGGGCTTCCTGAAACATCACTGTCATCATGTCATTCCTGTTATTTACCAAAACAAGTTTATATCTCTTAGTTTAGGATCTGACCATCTATACTTCAGAAGTCTCTAGCTCCTGAACTAGTATTTCTCCACATGCACCTTTACAAAATAGCTTTTCCTTTCTCTTTCTTATTATCAAATCCTGTATACCCTTCAAATCCTCATTTAAATTCCTCCTCCTCAATGTAGCTTTCCTAACCAACTATTCCCAGTACGTCATCTCTAACTTCAGAACTCTTGGTACTGTCATATTTCCCCAAACAGACTAAAATTCTTAAAGTCTAGTACTACCTCTACTTTTCTGAGTGATCTTAAACTTATCATAGAAACTAAAAAAAAAAAGTGTTTATTGATGTTTAGTGCCACTTAGCCTTGAAAATAATAAAGTAAGAACCAAGAAAAGATGAATGTGGATTATTGCCCCAAAGCACTAATTATCAACTCCAATTATAAAGGTTAGGTATTTTATAGCTAAGGTGATACCAAGGGAATTTAAATAAGTAATGTGATCAGGATTATTTTTTTTCATAGGTCAAGCTTAAATACCTTAAGAGGATTCCAATCAATCAGCTGAACTCTTATTAGGGGATTTAAAAGCTTCGGTATGCATAAACTAATAAAAGCTTCATAATAAGAATCAGGAAACTTTTCTCGCCATTGTTGAAATTTCAACAAAATATTCTGGATATTACAAAAATCATCCTGCACATCTTCAAAAATTTTCTGAAGATCCTGTAAAATATCACCTGTGAATAAAATGAGTCTCTGTATATTATGCACTTTAAAGTTCGTGAACATTAAGCTTGCTTCCTATAAACACAGTCATGTCTAACTATGTAATGAACTGTGCTGAAAACTTTCCTTTGATAGTAACACATAAATTTAAAAATCACTTTAGCCATAGTAATATCAACTCTAATAAAATTCACCATTTATTGCACCACTGCTATATGTCAAACATTACAAATACATCATCTCATTTCATCATCACTATCTTCCCCACAATGCAGGTTGTACGAGCCTACCTATTTACAGACAAAAACCAGACAAACAACATCAAATTTAGAGAGATCAAAGAATCTAAGATCACATAGGATAGAGCCATTCTTTGAACCCATCTACCTGACTGTACAGCCCACACTTTTTCAACTGTACAAATTTTACCTTCCCATAATGCTAATAGCTTTACTAAACTCAGTTTAAATTGTTTTAAATTAAAAATGGTAATATCAAAGTATGCAGTAGAGAAATGAAACAAAAAATATTCACAATTCCTTTATAACAGAAGATGAAAATTGCTAAAGCAAAAAACTTGTAAGATGCAGGAACACTCACACTGCACCTCCATTTCATTCCATTTTTTCAGGGAAAAATGTGTTCCTTTTTTTCCCCCTGAATTTTCCTAATGATTTCATATAGCTTATGTATTTAAGGGAAATCACAGTGAGGCATTTCCTACCAGTTCAATATTTTAAATCAAGACACATTAGAAACTTGGTAACTGACCTTGGCTTTTCTGGAAGTCAGTCATGTCTGCTGACGACAGTTCATCATCACTAGATGTCCCTTCCTGATGATCACAATTCCCAGAAAGGGCTCTTGCTTGTCTTCTTTGGGCCCTATATTTTGTAAAAGACCCAAAATAAATTAAAAACAAATAGCTCCTGCTGAAAATAAATGCTTTAAAACAAAAAGTAGAAGTCATTATTTATTTGAAATGTCCAGAAACACACCACCGTATTTGTGCACATTTTTGTTAATATTTTGACACCACAGCTTCCTTAATTGGGGGTTCTTCCCCTTTTTTTAAATAAGACATTCCCATAAGCTATCCAGATTTTGGATGGGGGTAACAATATAATTAGGACTGGCTTCTAGGTATGAGCAATCCCCAGCCTGATAAATGCCATTTTACCCAATCCTTCTGACTGATCAAATACAACCAGTATATCTGTAATTCAACCAGGAGTTGAAGGTGCTTAACTAAATTCTGATTTCACATCATTCTCACAAGTTAATATGTTAGGTTATTGTTAATTATATCATATGCTTAGTTATATCTAAGTAGTCAAAAATACTTGCTCAATGATGCTTTAAGGCTTCACTTTATATAGCTACCTTCGAGATTCAATCTCTTGTAAAATCCATTGAGTTTTTTCATCTATAGTCAAACTTCCATTTGTTGATGTCTCAGCTTTGCCTGTCAATGAGTAAAATTAATTTTATACTGCAAATTGTCAAAAGAAAGAGTTTGAAAACAAAAGTTGTATCTTGGGTATATATATACATATAATATACTTAAGCTGTATATTTTAACACACAATAAAACTACCAAGTTAACTTCTGATCACAGGTATTGACAGGCATTCATTGAGTTTTCTAGCCTAAGAATATGTACCTTGGCTCTGGTGAATGCAGTTCATCAGTGGAGAACAGTAACAAAATTCTAGTTAGTTTCTTTCTCTCATGTTCTTTTTCAGCAGTTTTCACCAGTTTTTGGCTAAATGCTAGAAATATTTGCATTACCAATATGTTATTTCATATTATTTCCTATTTTAGTATGTACCATAATTTATGACCAACTAACTGTCACGCATTTGAAAGTCACTGTGCTTTTGCTTTGATCTGCTACTGGGGTATGCTGTCTTTCACTGTCTCCTGATGGCACCTTAATCAAAGGAGGGCATCTACAAAACCAGTGTGAGAGCTCAAAGACAGCATCCAAATATTACACAATGAGATCTTACAGTGACTCTACACTGAAACCCAGCAGAATTTCTTTAACTTACATAACCAGTCTGTGGAAGGGCCAAGGAAACATTATAAGGCTGTATTTCTGACACATAGATGTATGTCAACTTATTTCAAAACAGTCATTAAATGGCCATATAAGTATTTTCTCAACTACTAAATGATTAGAAGTTATAATCTTTACTTTTCATTCTTAGACTTAAGATATTTTAAAGCCCTAGCTCTAAGTGTTCTGGGGCTTAAGAACAGAAATAGGAAAAGTTAGTGGGAAAATACATAGAAACATATTTTATACAGGAACAAAAATATTTTTAATCTCTAGCTGGTAAATTCAGCTTATGAATAACAAATTATATTGAACATCAAAAACACTAACATGATAACTGTTGTAAATACGTTGATTCATGTTTTAATTCATCTTGCCTGCGTTTCATAAAGGCCATGGCTTGTTTTAAAAGAAGTGCATGCATGGATGACTCTATTTCTTGGATGTTGATAATCTGAAATACATATATAAGTAACATTTTGTGGGTCATCAATAATGAATGATGAAAAATAATATATATAATCATATGTGTATGCTCAATTCTCATATTAAGAAAATTTTCAATACTATCACATCTTAATTTAAAAAAATAGTGAGGAACAGACCTAGCTGCCATACTTTTAATATTAGTAAAACCAGAAAATCAACTGAGTGTACTAGAACAGCTATGAATATCGTAAATAATGAAACCAAAAGGGCTGAAGTCAGGAATATGGATATATAAGTAAATACACGAGGAGGAGGATTCTTCTTTGTTTGAGACAGAAGAGGACGAGGGAATGATGGGTGCAACTATTTTCACAGGTTAAAGGGGCACGCTGTGGGGGACACTTGAGGAAACTGGTAAAATCTGAGAAGTGGAGAATATGAGAGCTAACCAGACAGGTAAGAAAGCTATAGAACAGGTATGAGTGATTAGCTGAAATTAGCATTCTTAATTTCTTGGGCAACAATTCCCCCCACTCCAAGGATGTTCCACAGTTGTAGCCATGGATACACAATGTGTAGGCTGACAAGACTTTAACAGTGTAATCCTTCAAAGATGAATGAGAAAAAGAAAGTTACACTGTAATAAATACGTCAGAAAGCAACTACAAGTGGTATTAAAAGGTAGTCAACTTAAAAAACAATAGGGGAGCAAATATCCAAGTATTTGGTGACATTTTAAATATAAATAAAAAGTAATGTGCAAAGTAGAGTGTATTTTTAAGATGGTCAGTCTACTTGAATAAAGGACAACTCAAAACCCCAAAGAACATGGTACATGGAAAACAAAAGCAGCAACTACAGAGGGAAAGAATTATTCATAAATCTGATTAACTCAGAAAAATTATAAATATGCAGATGTAAAAAAAAAAACTGCAAACAAAATGAAAAGATAAAACTGGAAGTTTACATCAAGTAGGATCAAGCATTAAAAAATTTTAGTAATAACATTCAAACAATACAGAACTATTTATCATATAAGAAAAAAAAATTATTCTGGAAGGAAAAAAATCCCCACTGAGAACCAAAATATAACAGGGCACAGGAGACAATTCACAGGAAGAAAAACTACATGAGTTAATAAAGGGTTTGTTTGAGATCAAAATATATAAAAGCAAAAACCATTTTTAATGTAATAAACTAAAAATAAAACCAATACAATCTTTCTGGAGGATAATTTAGCAATGTTTCATAAGCCCTAAACATTTGGACCCACTGAGTTAACAATTAACTCTCTAGGAATTTTTCTTAAATGCAATTTTAACACAAAAATTTATATGCAAAACTTTGCAAAAACCCCTAACTGTCTAACATTAAGGAAATGCTCAATATTATGGTATGTCACAAATGTGAAGGAAAAACATCAGAGCAGAGGACTTAGTTGTGGGATTTAGACTTTAAAAAAATCACGTCAAGGGATTTCTCTATAAAAAGAAAATGATACAAATATTTATAGCCATGTACCTTCTCATTAAGACAGTCAATTAAATTTTCCACGTAAATTTTCATGCTTTTATAGAATTTAAAATTTAGAGCTTGATTTGGTGAATTCTCTAAGTTCTGGATGGCACTCTTTGAGCTCTTGACATCCTGTATATATTTTTCATATTCCCTCAGGTGTGAGCGGTGAGTATCCTGTAGTAATGTTAATCTAAATAAATAAAAATAAATTAAAATTGCTTTATTTTTCAAACTTTATTTCTACTATTGTAAGTAGTAGTCCAATGAAATTTTTTTCAAAGCTTCCTTACAGAGCCCACCAAGGAAACTGACAATTATACAAACCTGGGTTTATGAGACTTGCTAAGCAAAGGAGAGCGTCACAATGAAAGAAATCTCAAAGAGAAAGGTAGGAAGGGATAAGTAGGTTTTAGGTGCTTGAGCTAATCACAGGGAAGTTTTAGAGTGGAAGATAGTATAGGTGTGGACTGATCACAATTTATAAACTAGGTGAGATGCTAGAACAATCAGTGGTCTTACATTTGAACCACAGGAGTCCATGTGGAGTTACTGCTGAATCAGTGTGTTCTGTCTTGGAATATGGCTATGTTAATGTGCTGGTAGTAAAACCATTTAAGCATGTTACGATTTGGTATAATTTATTTGTGACTCATCCTGGTTTCTGTTTTATTTGTCATTAGAATTTCATGTTCCTTGACAAAGTACATTTCATTTTCTGTTGCTGCCAGAGCCCCTTATATACTGCTTTACGGATGTTAAGACAGCCACCTTCTTCACAGCTCTTGTGAATAACATAATTCAAAGTCTGTTTAACTTTTAAAATTCAATTACTCTCCATATACATGCCAATGGAGTAATAAGAGACACTGTTCCTTTAAAAATATCTGGAATGTGTTTTCCACTAATATTTGACACTGTGGGTACATTGGAATTAGAGATTAAGTACTAATGAAATAACAAATTCATAGTACATGGACTTGAATTAAACTTAATTTTTAAAATTCAACCCCTCCTGCTAACCTCCATAATGGAAACTCATTAGCAAGCACTTGTTTAGGCCAAATATCCTCTTTCTAGGTTTCCCTGAAATGATGACTAATGCATTTGTCTTTCAGTCTTCCCTTGCTTTATGAAAAGAGTAGAGACAGCTTAGAAATAAAACAAGTATTATTAATAAAATGCTTTAATTAAGAGTAATATTATGGTTACAGCAGTGATCTTCTATATACGTATTATGTAAAAAGGCAAAGTACAGAACAGGGTATTAGTGTGCTTCACTTTTTTTTTTTTGAGACTCGATAGAGTTTATTAGGATATAGAAAGGATCCTCTTCTGGGGCCTGTCGATCCCCTGAGTTTTTTTTTTATTTATTGATCTGTTTATTTGTATTTATTGAAATAAAGCTGATAAACAATATTATACTGGTTTCAGATGCACAACATAGTGATTCACAGCTATATGAGCTTGACTCTTGTTTTTTTTTTTGCAACTGTAATTTATTTTGGTATCATTAATCTACAATTACATGTGTAACATTATGGTTATTAAACTACCCACTTCATCAGGTCCCCCACACCAACCCCGTTACAGTCACCGTCCATAAGAGTAGTGAGATGCTATAGAATCACTATATGTCTTTTCTGAGTTGTACTGCACTCACCGTGCCCCCCCAACATTAATGCCCCCTTTTCCCCCTTGTCCCTCCCTTCCCACCCATCCTCCCCATTCCCTTTCCCTTTGGTAAGTGTTAGTCCATTCTTGGGTTCTGTGAGTGTGCTGCTTTTTTCTTTCAGTTTTTTTTTCTTTGCTCTTTTGCTCCACATATGAGTGAAATCATTTGATACTTGTCTTTTTCCACTGGCTTATTTCACTGAGCATAATACCTTGTAGCTCCATCCATGTTGTTGCAAATGGTAGGATTTGTTTTCTTCTTATGGCTGAATAATATTCCATTGTGTATATATACCACATCTTTATCCAATTATCTACCGATGGACACTTAGGTTGCTTCCATTTCTTGGCTATTGTAAATAGTGCTGTGATAAACATAGGGGTGCATATATCTTTTTCAAACTGGGATGCTGCATTCTTAGGGTAAATTCCTAGGAGTGGAATTCCTGGGTCAAATGGTATTTCTATTTTGAGTTTTTTGAGGAACCTCCATACTGCTCTCCACAATGGTTGAACTAATTTGCATTCCCACCAGCAGTGTAGGGGGGTTCCCTTTTCTCCACATCCTCGCCAACATTTGTTGTTGTTTGTGATTTGGATGTTGGCCATCCTTACTGGTGTGAGGTGATATCTCATTGTGGTTTTAATTTGCATTTCTCTGATGATTAGCGATGTGGAGCATCTTTTCATGTGCCTGTTGGCCATCTGAATTTCTTCTTTGGAGAAGAGTCTATTCATGTCCTCTGCCCATTTCTTAATTGGATTATTTGCTTTTTGTTTGTTGAGGTGCCTGAGTTCTTTATATATTTTGGATGCTAACCCCTTATCGGATATATCACTTATGAATATATTCTCCCATACTGTAGTATGTCTTTTTGTTCTTCTGATGGTGTCCTTTGCTGTACAGAAGCGTTTCAGCTTGATATAGTCCCAGTTGTTCATTTTTGCTTTTGTTTCCCTTGCCCGGGGAGATATGTTCATGAAGAAGTTACTCATGTTTATGTCCAAGAGATTTTTGCCTATTTTTTTAAGAGTTTTATGGTTTCATGACTTACATTCAGGTCTTTGATCCATTTTGAGTTGACTTTTGTGTATGGGGTTAGACAGTAGTCCAGTTTCATTCTATTACATGTAGCTGTCCAGTTTTGCCAACAGCAGCTGCTGAAGAGGCTGTCATCTCCCCATTGTTATCCAAGGCTCCTTTATCATATACAACTTGACCGTATATGTCTGGGTTAATGTCTGGATTTTCTATTCTGTTCCACTGGTCTGTGGGTCTGCTCTTTTGCCAATAAAAAAATTGTCTTGATTATTGAAGCTTTGTAGTAGAGCTTGAAGTGTGGGAGCATAATTCCCCGTGTTTTATTCCTCCTTCTCAGGATTGCTTTGGCTATTCGGGGTCTTTTGTGGTTCCATATGAATTTCAGAATTATTTGTTCCAGTTCATTGAAGAATGCTGTTGGTATTTTGATAGGGATTGCATTGAATCTTGTTTTAGGTAGTATAGCCATTTTGACAATATTTATTCTTCCTAGCCAAGGGCATAGGATGAATTTCCATTTGTTAGTGTCCTCTTTAATTTCTCTTAGGAGTGTTTTGTAGTTTTCAGGGTACAGGTCTTTCACTTCCTTCGTTAGGTTTATTCCTACGTATTTTATTCTTTTTGATGCAATTATGAATGGAATTGTTTTCCTGATTTCTCTTTCTGTTAGTTCATCGTTAGTGTATAGGAAAGCAACAGATTTCTGTGTGTTAATTTTGTTTCCTGCAACTTTGCCGAATTCACATATTAGTTCTAGTAGTTTTGGAGTGGAGTCTTTAGGGTTTTTTATGTACAATATCATGTCATCTGCAAATAGTGACAATTTGACTTCTTCTTTACCAAGCTGGATGCCTTGTATGTCTTCGTTTTGTCTGATTGCCATGGCTAGGACCTCCAGTACTATGTTGAATAACAGTGGAGAGAGTGGGCATCCCTGTCTTGTTCCCGATCTTAGATGAAAAGCTTTCAGCTTCTTGCCGTTAAGTATGATGTTGGCTGTGGGTTTGTCATATATGGCCTTTATGATGTTGAGGTACTTGCCGTCTATACCTATTTTTGTTGAGAGTTTTAATCATGAATGGATGCTGAATTTTGTCAAATGCTTTTTCAGCATCTATGGAGATGATCATGTGTTTTTTTTGTTCTTCTTTTTGTTGATGTGGTGGATGACGTTGATGGATTTTCGAGTGTTGTACCATCCTTGCATCCCTGAGATGAATCCCACTTGATCATGGTGTATGATCCTCTTGATGTATTTTTGAATTCGGTTTGCTAATATTTTGTTGAGTATCTTTGCATCTATGTTCATCAGGAATATTGGTCTGTAATTTTCTTTTCTGGTGAGGTCTTTTGCCACGTTTTGGTATTAGAATGATGCTGGCTTCATAGAATGAGTTTGGAAGTATTCCCTCCTCTTCTATTTTTTGGAAATCTTTAAGGAGAATGGGTATTATTTCTTCTCTATATGTCTGGTAGAATTCAGAGGTGAATCATCTGGTCCGGGGTTTTGTTCTTGGGTAGTTTTTTGATTACCGATTCAATTTTGTTGCTGGTGATTGGTCTGTTTATTAGGTTTTCTGTTTCTTGCTTGGTGAGTCTTGGAAGGTTGTATTTTTCTAAGAAGTTGTCCATTTCTTCTAGGTTTTCCAGCTTGATAGCATATAGATTCTCATAGCATTCTCTTATAATTCTTTGTATTTCTGTGGGTTCCGTCATGATTTTTCCTTTTTCATTTCTGATTCTGTTTATGTGTGTAGATTCTCTTTTTTTCTTAATAAGTCATGCTAGGTGTTTATCTACTTTGTTTATTTTTTCATAGAACCAGCTCTTCGTTTCATTGATTTTTTTATTTGTTTATTCTTCTCAATTTTATTTATTTCTTCTCTGATCTTTATTATGTCCCTCCTTCTGGTGACTTTGGGCGTCATGTGTTCTTCTTTTTCCAATTTCAGTAATTGTGTTTTTAAACTATTCATTTGGGATTGTTCTTCCTTCTTTAAATAGGCCTGGATTGAGATATACTTTCCTCTTAGAACTGCCTTTGCTGCATCCCACAGAAGTTGTGGCTTTGTCTTATTGCTGTCATTTGTCTCCATATATTGTTTGATCTCTGTTTTTATTTGGTCATTTATCCATTGATTATTTAGGAGCATGTTATTAAGCTTCCATGTATTGGTGAGCCTTTTTGTTTTCTTTGTACAATTTATTTCTAGTTTTATACCTTTGTGATGAGAAGTTGGTTGGTAGAATTTCAATATTTTTTAATTTACTGAGGTTCTTTTTGTGGCCTAGTATGTAGTCTATTCTGGAAAATGTTCCAAGTGCACTTGAGAAGAATGTGTATCCTGCTGCTTTTGGGTGTAGAGTTCTGTAGATGTCTGTTAGGTCCATCTGTTCTAGTGTGTTGTTCAGTGCCTCTGTGTCTTTATTTTCTGTCTAGTTGGTCTGTCCTTTGGAGTTAGTGGGTGTTGAAGTCTCCTAAAATGAATGCATTGCTTTCTATTTCCTCCTTTAATTCTGTTAGTATTTGTTTCACATATGTTGGTGCTCCTGTGTTAGGTGCATATATATTTAAAATGGCTATATCTTCTTGTTGGACTGACCCCTTTATCATTATGTAATGTCTTTCTTTAGCTCTTGCTACTTTCTTCGTTTTGAAGTCTATTTCGTCTGATACAAGTACTGCAACACCTGCTTTTTTCTCCTTGTTGTTTGCATGAAATATCTTTTTCCATCCCTTCACCTGTAGTCTGTGTATATCTTTGGGTTTGAGGTGAGTCTCTTGTAAGCAGCATACAGATGGGTCTTGCTTTTTTATCCATTCTGTTACTCTGTGTCTTTTGATTGGTGCATTCAGTCCATTTACATTTAGGGTGATTATTGATAGATATGTACTTATTGCCATTGCTGGCTTTAGATTCGTGGTTACCAACGTTTCAAGGTAGGTTCTTTACTATCTAGCAGTCTAACTTAAGTTTCTTGTTAAGTTATTGTAAACACAGTCTGATGATTCTTTGTTTCTCTCCTTTCTCATTCTTCCTCCTCCATTCTTTATATACTAGGTGTTTTATTCTTTGCCTTTAGTTAGTATTTGGATGGTCTGCTTTCTTTGCTATGATTTTATTTTCTCTGGTGACATCATTTTAGCCTTAGGAATGCTTCCATCTAGAGCAGTCCCTTTAAGATATCCTGTAGAGGTGGTTTATGGGAGGCAAACTCCCTCAGCTTTCGCTTGTCTGGGAATTGTTTAATCCCTCCCTCAAATTTAAATGATAATTGTGCTGGATACAATATTCTTGGTTCGATGCCCTTCTGTTTCATTATGTTAAATATATCATGCCATTTTCTTCTGGCCTGTAAGGTTTCTGTTGAGAAGTCTGATGATAGTCTGATGGGTTTTCCTTTGTAGGTGATCTTTTTTTCTCTCTCTAGCTGCCTTTAATACTCTGCCCTTATCATTTATCTTTGCCAGTTTAATTATTATGTGTGTTGGTGATGTCTTCCTTGGGTCCCTTGTGTTGGGAGATCTGTGGGCTTCCATGGTCTGAGAGACTATTTCCTTCTCCATCTTGGGGAAATTTTCAGCAATTATTTCTTCAAAGACACTTTCTATCCCTTTTCCTCTCTCTTCTTCTTCTGGCACTCCTATAATAAGAATATTGTTCCATTTGGATTGGTCACACAGTTCTCTTAATATTCTTTCATTCCCAGAGATCCTTTTATCTCTCTCTTCCTCAGCTTCTCTGTATTCCTGTTCTCTGATTTCTATTCCATTAACGGCCTATTGCTTCTCGTCCAGTCTGCTGCTAAGCCTGTCGATCGCTTGTCTCATTTCTGCATTGTCTTTCCTCACTTCCTTCACTTCCTCCCTTAGCTCTTGCATATTTCTCTGTAGATCCATCAGTATGGTTATGAATTTTATTCTGAATTCTTTTTCAGGAAGATTGTGCATGTCCATCCCATCAGGCTCCCTCTCTGGGGTTGTGTGGCTGATCTTAGTCTGGACCATATTCCTCTGTCTTTTCATGGTGATAGAAGTGGTCGCTGGTAGGCACTACAAGTGTCAGCTGGGAGAACAAAGTCCCTTCCTGCTTGTTGTTCTCCTTACCGTTCTCCTGGGCCTAAGCTGTTTTCCTGCACACCGGGAGGCAGTCTCTGGGATAATCCCCTGAACTGTCTTGTGCGGGGTTGCCCTCAGCCTAGCCTATAGCACTGTGGAGGTTTGCAGTTACGCTGGGTGCATTCTGGTCCCCTTGGTGCCTTCTGGACCTGGTTCTGGGGCTCTTCCCCTTAACTGCGTGCCTGATGGGAGTAAATTCTGTGAGGTTGCTGTGGGCGGAGCCATTCCTCCACTGTTCCGCAGCAGTGGTGGCTCCGCTGGACCCTTTGCGGCGCCGGCTGGGAAGGGAATGAATGGCAGGCTGCTGTTCTCTGTGGGAAGCCTTGGCGTGGTTGCTTTGCCTGGCTGCCAGCCAGGGGTCCGAAATTCCCCAAGACTCCCAGCCTGCTGGGCTGAGCGCGCTGGGATGATTTTGTTCCGTTGTTGGGCCCTTGTCTCTTTAAGACTTTTAAAAAGTGCCTGCTTTTCTTTCGTCCTGGGGAGCTGGCTGAGGGGACCCGCTTGTCTCCATCTCGGCTTCTGCCCTTCTTTTCTCTAATGTCCAATACACCATGCGATGTGTGTCTGTGCTCCCGGCGCAGATCACCAAGGCTGGTTATTTAGTGGGCCTTTGCTTCCACTTCCTCCCCTCTCTGAATCTTTTCCTCCCACCGGTGCGCTGGGGTGGGGGAGTGCTCGGGTCCCGCCGGTTCCTGGCTTTGTATCTGACCCGCTTCGTGAGGCACTGAGTTCTCGCAGGTGTATCTGTAGCCTGGTTGTTGTCCTGTATCTTTTGGTCCCTCTTTTAGGAATAATTGTATTTGTTGTATTTTCATAAATATATATGGTTTTGGGAGGAGATTTCCGCCGCCCTGCTCATGCCGCCATCTTCCCAGAAGTCCCAAGTGTGTTTCACTTTTATATAAAAAATGGGGCAATATTATAAGTATACATGTGCCTGAATAGTCATACATATAGCCTACTTCCAGAAGGAAACATACAAAACTGGTAGTAATGGTTTCCTCTGGGACGGTGACTTCCTTTTTCTGTATATCCTTTTGTACTGCTTAACTCTTTTAGTCTTTACATCATAAGAATATATTTTCTTTTTAAAATAAAGAACCCAGTTAAATAATAAAAAATAAAATTCACTAAAATTAAAATAACATCTACCCAGATAATGTAAAATGCTAACCTATATCCAAGGTCTACCATTTTTCTATTTTACTACTTATTACTCATGCAAGAAAACTCAAAGACAATCTCCCCCTGCCCCCCAAAAAAGCACCCCCCACAAAAAAACAACAAAATGCATACCTTCTGAGTTATATTCAATTCTAGAGGCGATAGCTGTTATTCTAGGCCTTTTCTGCCAACCAAGGAGGAATCTCAGAAGGACAGTAAATGACAGTGATGTTATTACAAAAATAATCTTGAATCAAGTCAATCTCATCATTTAACATCACTACTGAAAAACAATGATCTAGAATGGGTCGGCAAACTTTTTCCATAATGATCCAAATAGTGGATGTTTTAGACTCTGGAGGCTAGATGGTCACTGGTGCAACTACTCCATGCTGTGGTGCAGCACAAGAGCAGCCAGTGATAACACATCAATACACAGGCCTATCTGTGTTCCAGCAGAACTTAAAGGTAGTGAGCTGGCAGTAATGGTGGAAACCATCACTACCAGTTTTGTATGTTTCCTTCTGGAAGTAGGCTATATGTATGACTATCCAGGCACATGTATACTTATAATATTGCCCCATTTTTTATATAAAAGTGAAGCACACTAATACCCTGTTCTGTACTTTGCCTTTTTACATAATATGTATATAGAAGATCACTGCTGTAACCATAATATTACTCTTAATTAAAGCATTTTATTAATAATACTTACTATAGAGCTGGAATACAGCTGGAATTCCAGAGCTGGAATACAGAGATAACCAAATATCTAAGCACTGGTTCACCTGAAGATTTTCATAATTTATTTCAGTATAAAATGCTACATAATGTCCTTTTCTACTTCAAACCATTTAAATGAACAAGTATGACCAATATATTTTAGATGCAATATAATTAAGGGATGAAGCTATATTAAAGCTGATTTATACAAAAGATACAGGGGCAGGGTATTTTGAACCTATTTCCAGGTATTAGAAAAAATTCCTAGATTAAAAAATAATCAATGTGCTTTAAATATTCTCTAAGAATCCTTGCTTCGGCAGAAAAATCCAGTTCTCTCCTTGTGTCATATATTATATGGACTTAGTAGACTTTTACGCTCATACTTATTTTTTCATACATCTAAAGATGCTCACTCGATCCTGAAGAGTAAAACAGAAGATACAAGTACTTAAAACAACCTATCATGGGGTTTGCCTTATTATTAGCAAAACCCCCACTATTTACATTGAGATTAATACTATTTAAGAGATAAGTATCAATAGCAGTAGAATAAATGTCAGCTGTGCTTCAGAAAGGTGATCTGTATCACGAGCCATAAAAATATGAGTAACTTATGCCCATGTCAACTTTCCTTGGTAATTTAAGAAATATAACACAGTAAATGACCTACAGTAACCAACCATCCTTATGTGTGGCATTATTTATAATAGAGAAAACTTAGAAATCAAATGTTCAACAGAGAAATACTTATATCAGCTGTATGAACAAAATATTATGCTTATTTATTGTAGTCAACCATTTTTAAGTGTACAGTAGTATCATATGTATATTGTATGACAGAACTCTAGAATTTTTTCTTCTTGCAAAACTAAAACTCTATACTCACTGATAAACAACTTTCCTTTTCCCCCTTCCCTCCATATCTGGCAACTTTCAGTTTCTAAGAGTTTGACTACTTTAGATACCTCATATAAGTAGAATCATGCAGTATTTATCCTTTTGTGTCTTATTTCACTGAGTACTCAAGGTTCATTCACTGAAGCACATCATAGGATTTCCTTTTTTTTTAAGGTTACTAATATTCCATTGTATGTAAATATATTTTCTTTATCCATTCATCTGTTGATGGACAATTAGGCTACTTCCACTCTTAAACTATTGTAAATAATGCTGTAGTGAGCAAGAGTGTGCAAATATCTTTTCAAATTTTTTGTATATATATCCAAAAGTGGGATTGTAGGATTATATGGTAATTCTATTTTTAATCTTTTGCGGACTCTCCATACTGTTTTTCCTTAGTAGCATACCATTTTACATTCCTAACAACAGCATACAGGGTTCCATTTTCTCTACATCCATGACAACACTTTTTATTTACTGTTTTCTCATAGTGGCCATCCTAATGGGTATGAGGTGTTAGCTCCCTGTAGCTCTGATTTGCTTTTCCCTGATGATTAGTGATGCTGAGCATCTTTCTCATGTTTTTTTTCTTGCTACTAGTATGTATCATTTGAGAAGTATCTATTCAAGTCCTTTGCCCATTTTTTGTTTGGACTGTTTTTTTGAGTTGTATGAGTTCTTTATATAGATACCTTGGATGTTTATCACTTATCAGACACATGGTTTGCAAATACTTTCTCCTACTCCACAGGCTGCCTTTTTGTTCTGCTGTTTCCTTTGCTGAGCAGAAGCTTTTTAGTTTGACATAGTCCCACTTGTCTATTTTTGCTTTCATTGCCTGTGCTTTTCTTTCTCAATAACCAAACCAAAAGGTTTGTTTGGGTCCTTTGACATTCTGTATGAATTTTAGGATTTATTCCCCCTATTATCTGCAAAAACCGCAGATGGGGAATGTACTGCATTTGCAGACTGCTTTGGGTAACATGGATGTTTTAACAGTCTTAAGTCTTCTAATTCATGAACATGGAATGTTTTTCCCTTTTTTTATGTCTTCTTCAATTTCTTTCAGCAATGTTTTGTAGTTTTCTATATAAATCTCTAATCCCCTTGGTTAAATTTATTCTTAAGTTTTATTCCTTTTGATGCTATTGTAAACAAGTTTTCTTACTATAGTTTTTGATTCATTAATGCATAGAAACAACTGATTTTTGTGTACTGATTTTGTATCCTGCAATTTTGCTGAGTTTATTAGTGCTAACAGGGCTTGTGTGTGTGTATGTGTGTGTGGACTCTTTAAGGTTAACCAAATCAAGATCATATCATTAGTGAACTGAGATAATTTCATTTCTTCCTTTCCTATTTGAATGTCTTTTATTTTTTTCTTTACTGAATACTATGGCAAAGACTTAAAACACTTAGTTGAATAGAAGTGGCAAGAATATGCCTCCTTGACTTGTTACTCATCTTACTGGGAAAGCTTTCAGTTTTTAACCATTGATTATGACAGCTGTGGGTTTGTGACAAACACATATGGCCTTTATTATGCTCAGGTAATTTCCTTCATCCCTACTTGGTTTAGTGTTTTATCATGAAAGGGTGTTGAATTTTGTCAAATGTCTTTTCTGCATCAACTGAGATGATCGTGTGGTTTTTGTCCTTCATTCTGTAAATGCAGTATATTGTACTGACTGGTTTTCATGAGCCATCTCTGTGTTCCAGGAATAAATCCTACTTTGCCATGGTGTATAATCCTTTATTAAATGGATTTTACTGCATTAGGTCTGCTAGTATTTTGTTGAGGATTTTTACATCAATATTCATCGGGGACACTGGCTTATAATTTCCTTGTAGCTCTCTTTGGGATTTTGGGATCAGGATAATGCTGACCTCATACAATGTGTTTGGAAGTGTTCTCTCTTCCTCAGGTTTTTTGGAAGGGTTTGGCAAAGAATGGTGTTAATCTTTACATGTTTGGTAGAATTCTCTACTGAGGCCTCTGGTCCTGGGATTTTTATTGGTAGGTTTTTGATTAATAATTCAATCTCCTTATTACTAACATGTTTGTTCATATTTTTTCTTTATGAACCAGTCTTGATAGATTGTATGTTTGTAGAAATTTCTCCATTTCTTCTCGGGTATCGTTTGTTGGTGTGCAATTGTTCATAGTAGTCTCTCATGATCCTTTTTATTTCTGTGGCATCAGTTCCAATGTCTTGTCTTTCTTACTTTTGTTATTTGAGTCCACTCTATTTTTTACTTAGTCTAGCTAAGGTTTATCAATTTTATTGATTTTTTTTTAAATAAAAAACCCTTAAATTTGTTTTTTTCCTGCTTTTTCTATTCTCTATTATACTTATTTCTGCTCTAATCTTTATTATTTCCTTCTGCTAACTTTGGGTTTAGTTGTTCTTTTTCTAGTTCAATGAGTTGTAAAGTTAGGTTGCTGATTTGAGATCTTTCTTCCTGTTTTATGTGTTTACTGCTATAAAATTCCCTTTTAGTATGGCTTTTGCTATAGGTTCTGGCATATTATGTTTTTGTTATCATTTGCTTCAAGATATTTTATAATTTCCATTTTGATTTCTCCTTTGATTCTTGTGTTGTTCAAGAGTGTGTTATTTGCACACATTTGTGATTTTTCTTCCTGTTACTGATTTCTAGTTTCATTCCATTATGTTTAGAAAAGACACTTGGTATGATTTCAGTCATAAATTGTTTAAGGCTTATTTGTGACCTCACATGTGATTTATCCTGGAGAGTATTCTGTGTGTACATTGAAATAAATGTTTATTCTGCTGCTGTTGGGTGGAATGTTCTGTGTGTCCATTAGGTCCATTTAGTCTACTTTGTTCAAAACTGTTTCCTTATTGATTTCCTGTTTGGATGTTCTATCCATTATTGAAAGTGGCATACTGAAGTCTCATACTATTATTGTATTGTTTTTTCTCCCTTTAGCTCTGTCAAAATTTATTATATACGTAGGTGCTGTAATGTTGGACACATATATAATTGTTGCACTATCCTGACAAACTCCTCTCATATCATACAATGTCTTGTTTTTTGTAGTAGTTTTTAAAGTCTTTTCTAAGTAATGCCAGTCCTGCTTTTTTTTTTTTTTACCATTTGCCTGGAGTATCTTTTTCAGTCCTTTCAGATTCAGCCTATGTGTCCTTCAATCTAAGTGAGTCTCCTGAAGACCATTATATAGTAGGATCTTGCTTTTTTTTAAATCCGTCCAGTCTGTCTTTTGATTATAGAGTTTAACCCTTTTATATTTAATTACTGATATGAAAGGACTTACTAGTGCCATTTTGCAAACTGTTTGCTGTCTTGTACTTACTTCTTTTGTTCCTCTTGTCCTCTCTGTCAGCCTTTGTGCTTTGTTTTTTTGCAGTGACATGCTCTGAGTCTTATTTTGCTTTGCGCATCTCCTATAGATATTTTCTTTATGGTTACACCTTATAGTTCTAATAATCTATTTTCTAACAACTTCGATAACATACAAAAACTCTACTACTCTACATCTTCCTCTCTACTACTTGCTACTGATGTCCCAAATTACATTTTTAAATTTTGTATCCATTAATACAGTGTTAGTTTCTTTTTATATTTTTATCTTTTAAATTCAATATCTGAATTAAAAGTAATTTTCACACCACCCTTACAGTACTACAGGATTCTGTATTTGTCCATGTATTTACCTTTACCAGAGAGCTTTATATTTTCATATGCTTTGTGCTACTGTTCAGCATCCTTTCATTTCAACTTAAAGGACTTCTTTCAGCAATTTTTGTAAAGCAGGTCTAATGGTGATAAACTCCCTCAGCTTTTGTTTATCTGAGGAGGTTTTTATCTCTCCTTCATTTTCAAAGGGCAGTTTTGCTGGATACAGTATTAATGGTTGGCAATTCCTTTCTTTCTTTTTTTTAATGTTTTAAGTTTGTTTATTTTTAAAATTTTTTATTAAGGTATTATTGATACACACTCTTATGAAGGTTTCACATGAAAACACAATGTGGTTACTACATTTACCCATATTATCAAGTCCTCACCCATATGCCAATGCAGTCCCTGCTCACCAGTGTAGTAAGGTGCCACAGATTCACTATTTGCCTTCTCTGTGCTACACTGTTTTCCCCGTGATCCCCCACACCATGTGTACTAAACATAATACCCCTCAATCTCCTTCTCCCTCCCTTCCCACCTCCCCTCCCACACCCCTACCCATAATAAAGATTGGAGCATAAATAAATAAAATTGAGAAGAATAAAACAATAGAAAGAATCAATGAAAGCAGGAGCTGGTCCTTCGAGAAAACAAACAAAATAGATAAACCCTTAGCCAGACTTATCAAGAAAAAGAGTGTACACACATAAACAGAATCAGAAATGAGAAAGGAAAAATCACTACAGACCCCACAGAAATACAAAGAATTATGAGAGAATAGTATGAAAAAGTATATGCTAACAAACTGGATAACCTAGAAGAAATGGACAACTTTCTAGAAAAATACAACCTTCCAAGGCTGACCCAGAAGAAAACAGAAAATCTGAACAGACCAATTAACAGCAATGAAATTGAATATGTAATCAAAAAACTACCTAAGAACAAAATGCCGACCAGATGGTTTCATTGCTGAATTTTATCAAACATTTAGTGAAGACCTAATACTCATCCTCCTTAAAGTTCTCCAAAAAGTAGAAGAGGGAATACTCCCAAACTCAATCTATGAGGCCAACATCACTCTAATACCAAAACCAAGCAAAGACACCACAAAAAAGGAAACTACAGACCAATATCCCTGATGAAAATAGATGCAAAAATGCTCAACACAATATTAATATTAACAAACCGAATTCAAAAATACATCAAAAAGATCATCCATCATCATCAAGTAGAATTTATTCCAGGGATGCAAGGATGGTACAACATTCGAAAATCCATCAACGTCATCTGCCACATCAACAAAAAGAAGGACAAAAACCACATGATCATCTCCATACATGCTGAATAAGCATTTGACAAAATTCAACATCTGTTCATGATAAAAACTCTCAACAAAATGGGTATAGAGGGCAAGTACCTCAACATAATAAAGGTCATATATGACAAACCCACAGCCAAAACTGTACTTAATAGCAAGAAGCTGAAAGCTTTTCCTTTAAGATCGGGAACAAGACAAGGATGCCCACTCTCCCCACTTCTATGCAATATAGTTCTAGAGGTCCTAGCCCTGGCAATCAGACAACAGAAAGAAATAAGAGGCAACCAGATTGGTAAGGAAAAAGTCAAACTGTCCCTGTTTGCAGATGACATGATATTGTACATAAAAAACCCTAAAGAATCCACTCCAAAACTACTAAAACTATTATCTGAATTCAGTAAAGTTGCGGGATACAAAATTAATACACAGATATCTGCTGCATTCCTATACACTAATGATGAACTAGAAGAAAGAGAAATTAGGAAAACAATTCCATTCACAATTGCATCAAAAAGAATAAAATACCTAGGAATAAACCTAACCAAGGAAGTGAAAGAACTATACTCTGAAAACTACAAGACACTCATGAGACAAATTAAAGAAGATACCAATAAATGGAAACACATACCATGCTCATGGATAGGAAGAATTAATAGTCAAACTGGCCATTCTGCCTAAAGCAATCCACAGATTCAATGCAATCCCTATCAAAATACCTACAGCATTCTTCAATGAACTAGAGCAAATAGTTCTAAAATTCATATGGAACCACAAAAGACCCCGAATAGACAAAGCCATCCTGAGAAGGAAATAAAGCGGGGGGAATTACACTGCCTGACTTCAAGTGCTACTACAAAGCCACAGTAATCAAGACAATTTGGTACTGGCACAAGAAAAGACCCACAGACCAATGGAACAGACTAGACAGCCCAGATATAAATCCAAGCATATATGGTTAATTAACATATGATAAAGGAGCCATGGATATACAATGGGGAAATGACAGCCTCTTCAACAGCTGGTGTTGGCAAAACTGGACAGCTACATGTAATAGAATGAAACTGGATTATTGTCTAACCCCATACACAAAAGTGAACTTGAAATGGATCAAAGACCTGAATGTAAGTCAAGAAACCATACAACTCTTAAAAGAAAGCATAGGCAAAAATCTCTTGGACATAAACATGAGCAACTTCTTCATGAACATATCTCCCTTGGCAAGGAAAACAAAAGCAAAAATGAACAACTGGGACTATATCAAACTGAAAAGCTACTGTACAGCAAAGGACACCATCAGTAGAACAAAAAGACATCCTACAGTATGGGAGAATATATTCATAAATGACATATCCGATAAGGGGTTGACATCCAAATTATATAAAGAGCTCACACACCTCAACAAACAAAAAGCAAATAAGGCAATTAAAAAATGGGCAGAGGAACTGAACAGACACTTCCCCAAAGAAGAAATTAGGATGGCCAACAGGCACATAAAAAGATGCTCCACATCACTAATCATCAGAGAAATGCAAATTAAAACCATAATGAGGTATCACCTCACACCAGTTAGGATGGCCACCATACAAAAGACAAACAACAACAAATGTTGGCGAGGATGTGGAGAAAGGGGAGCCCTCCTACACTGCTGGTGGGAATGTAAATTAGTTCAACCACTGTAGAAACTACTATGGAGATTTCTCAAAAAACTCAAAATAGAAATACCATTTGATCCAGGAATTCCACTCCTAGGAATTTATTCTAAGGATGCAGCAGCCCAGTTTGAAAAAGACATATGCATCCCTATGTTTATTGCAGCACTATTTACAATAGCCAAGAAATGGAAGCAACCTAAGTGTCCATCAGTAGATGAATGGATAAGGAAGTTGTGGTACATATACAGAATAGAATATTTTTCAGCCATAAGAAGAAAATAAATCCTACCATTTGCAATAACATGGATGGAGCTAGAGGGTATTATGCTCAGTGAAATAAGCCAGGCGGAGAAAGACAAGTATCAAATGATTTCACTCATCTGTGGAGTGTAAGAACAAAGAAAAAACTGAAGGAAAAAAACGGCAGCCGACTCACAGAACTCAAGAATGGCCTAACAGTCACCAAAGGGAAAGGTACTGTGGAAGATGGCTGGGAAGGGAGGGATTAGGGGGAAAAAGGGGTATTACAATTAGCACACATAATGTAGCGGGGGTGGTGGAGTGGAGGGAGGATACGGGGAAGGCAGTATAACACAGAGAAGACAAGTAGAGATTTTATAGTATCTTACTATGCTGATGGACAGTGACTAATGGTGTATGTGGTGGGGACTTGACAATAGGGGGAATCTGGTAGCCATAATGTTGCTCATGTAATTGTACATTAATCATACCAAAATAAAAAAAATAAAAAAATAAAAAAAGAATATAGTGCTAGTTCTCTTCAGTATTAAATTTCTAGGATACATGTATTTTAAAATAAGTATTACTTACCTGGTATTTAACTGCTTCTTTATAATTTCTAAATTTACTGGTGGAAATGAAATGGAGGTATCAAACTTCTTCACTGTTTGAAATTCACTGCTGTGGGCAAGATCTATGTCCCCTCCCTAAAAATATCAATACTTGTGTTATTTTAAACATTCATTAATCTTATAAACATTAATAGCATGAAAGTAAACTGGGTACTCCAAGGTCTTATCAGCTCAAAATTCCATGCCTTTGATGTCTTTTATAATTACACATTTTACATTTTTACATTTTTTACATTTTTTAAAATTCTCAGTTCTAAAATTTAGAACTTTATATTCATATGGAAGAGGTAAATATAAAATTTTATTTCTCACAAAAGCTTGGATCTCAGTGTTTTTAAAGCTAGTTTTGTTTTTGATTTAATATACTCTCAGAAATCTAAATACCTATTTTCGATGATAGAAGTAGCCACCTCAATCAAGTTCAGTCAAAGAAAAGTAAATGGAAGTGTGCTGGAGGGTTTCTAAGTAAAGCTTTTAGCTTTGTTTATGCTACTGCTATTTGGGTTTCTGCTATTTGCAGAGGAATGCATTCCTAACTAAGACCATCTTGTAACATGGTATATTTTACATTACTGTCCTCTGGCTACTCATAGCTTATCACCACCATACTTAGAATGTTGGAAAGGTTCTGAAGACCTGTTTTAAAAAAGGACATGTGAAGAAGTGAACTGGATAATTAGCCAATTCATTGTCTTAACTATCTTTTTTATATTTTTCATGAGGCATCATTTCTCACATCAGTTCTTACCAAGCCTCCCAACCAGCTCTAAATATATCTGCAAATCCTAAAAGTAATCAGACTATTCCACATCTTATCTTTACTCCTGATACCTTCTCTTGTCTCAAATCTCTTACATCATAAACATCTTCGAAAGACTCATTCAAATATGACCACTTCTACAGAGGCTTTTCCAAATCTCATTCACCTTCCTTCTTATAAAACTGACCACTCACTTGCTCCTTTGTGCCATCTCAGGACCCTGTACTGAATTCTGTCATAGAACCTCTAAGATTTCACTATAATTATTTTGTTTAGCTGTCTCATCCCTTCAAAGACTGTATATTCTAGTGTTATCACTGTTAAGAGACTGTAGTGGCTAAATGGTGACCCCAAAAAGATATGCCCATGTCCTAATATTATCTTATATGTGATTTTACCTTATGGCAAAAGACAATGATTATGTTAAGGATTTGGAGGAGGAAGAGCTTATCCTGGATTATCCAGACAGGTCCTAAATGAAATGACATGTATCCTCATAAGAAAGAGAGAGGGGGAGTTTTAGGATGCCAAAAAGGAAGGTCATGTGAAGATGGAACAAAGAGAGATGTAGCTACAAACCAAGGAATGCCAACAGTCATCAAAAGCTACAATAGTCAAGAACAGCTTATTTCTAGAGCTTTCATAAGGAGTGTAGTCCTACCAACACTTTGATTTTGCATTTCTGGACCCCAGAAGTGTGAGAAAATAAATGTCTCATTTTACGCCACCAAGTTGGTGGTAATTTGTTACAGCAGTCACAGGAAACTAACAGTGGCATGACGTAGATTTCAATAAAGCAATCTATAAATGTGCCCACACTGGTAATAAAAAAGGCAAATCAAATAAGCTTGAGATTCTGTTTTTACCAACTAAACTTGCACCTAAAACTGGCAAGACTGTGGTGAAACATTCCCATAATATCAGTGGTATTACAGATTGATCTAAATTCTCTTTAGAAAGCAACAGAGAAATATGTAGTAAGTGCCCTCAAAATATTCATTTATTTTATTAGTAATGCCACTCTTGGCCATTATCTTAAGATAATACCTATCTGCACAAAAGAAGAAAAGGAGTGAAGCAAAAAGAGATAAACAAATGTTTACCAATTCTTTTTAATAGGAAAATAATTAAGATTGCAAATAACCTAACAAGTCACTGAAAGAATGGCTAAGAAAATTATGATTCACTGACTAAAATAAATATTATGCAGCTTTTAAAATTAGTTACTATAGCTATGAAGAAACAGAAGAAAATATTTATAACATGTCATACAAAAAAATCAGCATTCAAAACTACATGCACATTGTGGCTCCCAAACGGTGTCAAGGCATCCTAGTGAATTCAAAGGAGTGCTGTAGTTACTTCAAGTTTTTTAAGAAAACTACAATGTTCAACATTTGTTGGACTATAAGTTCTAATTAGTTCACAGCTGCAACATTAGACTGTGCTTTTGTTGAAGTCTTATTATTTTGGTGAAGATTCCTTTTGATGAAGTTTTTAGTGATGCTGGGCTTTTGGCAAATGATACAATAAAAACCAAGTAATAACTGAAAATCAAAGTGGAACTGAAGAGAGTGGCTAATGTGATTCAAGGTTTAAGCAGTCACGCAGTGTCCTACAGGTGAATGCATCCCATTAGTCAGTAACTGTGGTTATTTAAAAATGAAAACGTTTTTTTCTCCAACTTATCTGTATTATTTTGTCCAAATGACTACTAACTTACTAGGACATAAATATTATTAAATTCTTTGGTGCTAACTACTTAGTAAGTGGAATTGTTTGGTATTTCCTTTGGCCTAGGGGCACCTGAATAAAATTATCAAAAAACTAAGGGCTCTGTGGATGAGAGAGTTTGGGAGCTTTGGATGTACATTATGACTATAATTAAGCAGAAAGGAATTACACAAACTTGAGAGTTTGAGTAAGGACTGTTGTGTATTTTTTCTAATGCTATTTCTATACTGATTTTACTAAAAAAGGGAAAAAAATCTAAACCTGTTATAGTCTAAAAATAGTCACCTAAATCATTTTTTTGGTCAGAGATTCTGAATTACAACCAAAGGCTTCCCTTTAGTTTTTTAGTTTTAATAACATAGTGATCTTACAATATTTTCTTATTTAAAAAGAGCAAATAATCTTTCAAAGCATTCTTACTAAAAAGACTAAAAAGAAACCTTACATTTGCATACTAGGTACAATTTATAAGCACTTTGATTTAGATCATTATGATTTTGGGCCTGATGGCCACCTACTTGGTAGGTAACATTATATTCTCATTTTATTGATGAGAAAACTGAGATTTAGAAAAATTAAATGATAAATTCAAAGTTATACAACTATTGAGCACTCACAAAATTAGGCACTGTGGAATAAAATAGTTAATAATTCTTGACCTCATGAAGTGGGCATTTTACTGGCAGAGCCAAAATACTTCTGACCCCAGAAGTATTTTTTCTGCTAGTTTTGTTTTAAATCTATTTATTTGTTTAAAGTTTACATTTAAGCACCTACCATATAATGTATGCTGTCAGTTACTGTAAAATTCAAGATAAAAAGATACGGTCTCCTCAAGTGGCTTATAATATGTGGAACGTGTTTATAATCTAGTGAGAAAAGAACATAATTACATGGTGTAGTGGGTTGAATGGTAGATATGCCTATGTCCTAACCCCCAGAACCTATGAATATGACCTTATTTGGAAAATGGCCTCTGTGGTTGTAAATAAGCACTCACAATGTCATCATCTTGGATTATTCACGTGGGCCCTAAATCCAATGACAGGAGTCTTTATAAGAGACGTATAGAATAGAGGCACAGAGAAGGTCACGTGAAGGAGGCAGAGAGAGGAGTTACATACCATCCGAAATAAGGAATACCTGGTGTGACTAGACTTGGAAAAGGGAAAAGGTTCTCCCCTAAGGCCTTTAAAGGGTGCCCAGCCCTGCCAACACCTTGATTTCAGACTTCTTGCTTCCACAACTATGAGAGAATAAATGTTCGTGTAACTGTTACAGCACAGAAAATTAATATATATGGTATAAAAAATTATTACCTCTGTGATTTTAACTGCTTTCCGCATTTGCTGCTGTTCCCAAATATCTGGATTTTCATCTTCCTGACTTTCTTCACTTGTTTCTTCATTTCTGGTTGCTAGGGAAAAAGCAAGTTCATGTATAAATACTGAATATTCTTCCATTTTAATAGCAGCAGCTAACATCTTCAGGGAGCTTATAAAGTGCTGGTTTAGCAGCCCTTTACAATATTCTGGGAAGCTCATCTTATAAATGAGGAAATCCATATTAGGAGGTTAAACAACCTGTCTCAGGGATGCCTTGAAGCTGAGACTTAAATCTAGCATAATCTGGCCCCAGATCTACACTCATCATCAAACTGTCCAAGTCAAAATACTGTAGTCTTACATATGGAAAAAACTTGGATAAAAATGAACATTTGGTTTTCCTTAACAGATATTCTCAATTCTACCTGAGAATCTAAATATTTAAAAAATAACTTACAAGTTATAAGGAACCAAGTCTCATTCTGGAAAAATATTAACCTGAAGTGACAAAACCTTTGGTTACACATTATTGCTTATAAATGAGAAATGTGAGTAGTCCTTTGAGACCTAAGGATAATAAGCAAAGGACATTTTTTTTATTAGAGCAGAGATGACTTTAATACATGACAGCTAAAATCCCTGAAGGTGCTTCCATGTTAAAAAAAAATCTTTATAAAGGTGACAATGAAAATTTTCAGTATCAAAAACAAGACACTACAATTTTTCTTAACTTGTCAAAAAAGGTAAGTGGAGGTCAGTAATAGTAACAGTACTGAAAATAGTCTTTGATAAAACCATTTTGATACAGACATGTCTTTTAGATTAAATAAAAACCAATTCAATACCCTTTAGACTATGAGACATTACATTATGTTTTTAAGGAGATTTTATCATGTTATAATGAAAAATGTCTTAATGTCCATATGTTGTAAATAAATTAAATATGTACTTGTTTCTTCAGCAATTCTTTGTCTAAGTGTTTGAGGCTTTGGGGTAAATGGTATTCTCTTTTCATGGTCATCAGGCTCACTCTCAAGATCTTCATCACTGTTTTCCTTCATACCAGAGATGGTAGAGGTATGTTTTACATCCAAAGGAATATAGTCATCTTGGGTCCTGGCCAGCTGACGTTTTCTGCGGGCTGCCTGAATAAAAGCTGCATCAGGGATATTTACTGAAAGAAACAGAGGAGGACACTGAAAACCAAGCACTGAAGAAATAAATATTCCTCACTTTTAATGCAGAAAGAAGGGCATTGTTTTTCCAATTTTTCCACTGTTTTTGTATGAATGGCTCAAAATCTATTATCAGTAACAGAAAGAAATTACTCTGATAGAGATTATAGAGAAATGAACCAAATCTAGAAGTATCTGTTTCACTGAAACAGTACAGAAGTATACTGAAATCACTGTTTTTAAGATTTATAACTCATAATTTTCACATACATCATCCTATTAAAGGAATGGAGGTTAAATATCATGTCTCACTGGTAACAAGCAATATCTGCAACAGTGACTACCTCAAGGCAGATATTCCATTACTGGATCCTTCTAATAGTTGTATCATGTAAACAAAAAAATAAAGCACTTCTTTGTCCACATGCCATTCCTCAAAATTATCATATTCCTCCTTCATCATCTTTTCCTCTTCAGAAAAATAGAAAAAAAAGTGTATTTTACACAAGGCAAGTTTTCAATTTTCAGTGTTTCTCAAGAGGACATTTGAGGAGGGACGATTCTTCACTGTGTAGACTGTCCTGCTCATTTAATCAGCTCTTTGCTCCGGGCACTGCATGTCAGCAACGCCTCAATTAGTACAATTAAAAATTATCTCACACATTTCCAAACATTGCCTATTCTCCTAAGTAAGCAGTGTGGCCGAAACTTTACAACTACTGCCTTATAGGACTCCATCTACCATAATCTACAGCAGCTCTGTTCAATATATTAGCCATCAGCTGTATGTTTAAGTGTAACCAAATTAAATACCAGTCCTCAGTTACATAAGCCGTATTTCGAGAGCTCTATAGATGCATGTGGTTAGTGATTAATGTCCTGGATGGTGAAGATATAGAACTTTCACATCATCACAGACACTGCTGTATCTAGAGTCTGGACAAGGCTTCACTTGTCTACTTGGCTTTAATACTTAATATTGGCTTTGCTAAGTACTTCTGTACCTTAGGAAGGTATATACGAAAAAAAATAGAAGAGCTTTTGGTTCTTGCTATTTAATAAGTTTGTAAAGCACTTGTTACCATATTAGAAGTCTTTTAAAATATATTTTAACAATTATATTTCAAATTAGTTTGTTTCCTTTGTAAAGTTATATATTTTATTTTCTCAGAACAGGTCTTAGGCTTCACAAGACTGAGGATTCCACAACACAAACAAGTTATGAATCCTTGAGCTTAAAGGCCAGATAAATATTTTCAGATTTGTGGGCCATAAAGTCTCTGTTCCAACTTATCAATTTTAAAACAGACAATACATAACTAAATGAATGTGGCCGTGTTTTTCTAAAATGTAATTTACAAAATCAGGTGGTGGGCCACATTTGGCTCACAGGTGGCAATTTGCCAACCTATGAACTGTTCTAAAACATAAAAATGGTCACATCAGCTACTTGAATAAAATTTTCAGTAGTACCCCCAAGTTCTGTTATTTTCTGACCCCAATTTGTCTTTCTTTCCTTTTGTTCCTTCTCCTTAAACTCCAAATATTTCAGTCCAACATTTTTAGTTCTGTTACATAATCTTCCCTACAGTTTTACATATGCTACATCCTCTACTGAAACATCCTCACAGACAAATTTGTACTATTCTTTAGATATTGGCTGGAATCACCCAGTACACCACAGTGGGTATGAAGAGAGACTGGAGATTTCTTGGGTTTGAATCCTAGCTTTGCCTCTTACAAGGTATCTCTTACCTCTGCTTGTTACATGTCTTGGGCATGGTATGTAATGAAAAGGAGCAGTCAATTTTGGCACTTTGACAATAATCAGTAATGTCTTACTTGCCCCACACTTCACTAGAGTTTGTTGTATTATCAATAATAAGAAACACTGATATAGAAAATACTGATATTAGAAATAAAGTTCTTAATTGAAATTACAAAATTTACCAACCTACTGATGAAAATTCTTCTTCCAGAGAGCTAGAGCTGTTGGAAGATGAATTCTGATCATCCTTACTTTCTGAGGAATGGTGTGTTCCATCCTCTTCATCCGTCGAAAGATCAATCGTTCTGGATTCTAATGGGACATTTTTTGAATATAACAAGAAGGTCAAGATACTAGAATCAACTGAAATTCTGAACGATTTAAGTCACATGTTTAATAAATAGGATGTTTTAATTTTTCTCCACATATTTACAGTAGGTAAACATATTTTTCTCCAACTTCTATTTCTCCTGACACCAATGGATGATGTGATGTACAAACTTACCCAATTTGTACTACTTATCTAGTAAAATATTCCCTTAAAGGATGCAATGAGAAAAGGGAAGGGAGCAGCAGAGAAAAAAGAAAATGACAAAGTGAACGAATTTTTAAAACCAAAGAAAAATAGTAGTAGTACAAAAAGAAAAAATATTTACTTTTTATGTCTTAGGCACACTGACATGTTTTGCAAGGCTTATATCATTTAATACAATCCTATAAAGCAAATGCTATTATCGATGAGGACACTAAGAATTGGAAAAGCTAAATAAAATGTCCAGTGTCACAAAAGTCAGTCAGTGGAGCAGGACTTTCAACCTAATGTCATCGAACTCTGGAATTTAGACTCTGTCATGTCATATTTCAATGGCCAGTGACAAGAATTACTGTAAGGGCACTATGGCCTCAAATAAAATCATTAATCGCTTAATTTCTATTCTGTGATTTTGGAAAGGATACTTAGTTTGTCAATTAATCTATTAAACTAAATACAACATTAAGAGATAACACCTACAGGGGTGTTGTGAGAACTGAGTAAGCAAAATGTTAAGGAATTTTATGGTATTATTGACAAGATAGGATTTCTTGGTTCACAACTATTTTGTAATTTTTATGAATAGCCTTGAAACTTAAGATTACATAAATAATACTCTATCTTAAAAACTTCCCTTAATTAAAACACCTATATACAGTTCAAAAAAGTCTGGAGTAAAATCAAAACTTAAAGGACAAAGGGATATAGCTACAGATTACATCTTTCTTAGCTACTGCTATTTAGGGCATCTCCCTGTTCCCAAAGTGAATTAACACCAGAGCCGTGGTTCACAGACCAGTGTCCATCAACTCTTGGAGGTTCCTGGGACCTTTCCAGAGGGTCTGTGAAGTCAAAACTACTTGACTACTTAAACCTTGTAAAACATCACAGTATGAACATGTTCTTTGCCCTTTCTATTCCGTTGATATTATATACTGATGCAAAAGCAGTAGGGGGCAAAATTGCCAGCGTCTTAGTAAGAATCAAGACAGTGACACCTATCTGTAGTAAGAGCCATTGTATTCTTCACCTCCACCAACTGGGGTGGGATGTTGGGGGTGGGGGGCCGGGAGGACAGTTTTACTTACGGTACATTAATGAAGCAACAAAAAAAATATTAATGTTATTAAATCTTGACCCTTGAGGGCACATTAAAAAAAATTCTGTGGGAACAAAACAGAAGAATGCATAAAGCACTTCTGGGGTGGACTGAAATGCAGTGGTTGACTCAAAAGCTCTTGTGTGATGAGCTGCAACTTGAACTAGCCACTGTCTTCAAGGAGAAACTCCATTTTGCTTAAAGAATGACTGACAAACTGTAGTTTATTCAGACATAGATATCTAACAAATATTTTCTCAAAATTGAGCAAAGTTGTGCTTATCACTTCAAGAATAAAGGATTTCAAGTGAAAACTGGAGTTTTGGAAAATTTATATTCTCCACCATGAACTTGATAGCTTTCCAACACTTAAAGGCCTAATGATAACGGTAGTAAAACAGTAGCAACGGATTTTTGATACTGTATAATATAATGTTGCAAAATCTGCAAAAAATATAAAGTTAATACTTTCCAAATAATGAATGCACGATGCTACCAATCATGCATGGGTAAAAAAGATCCACTCAATGTGCAAAACTGACCAATGGATTTTAATGCAATGGAGTACCAAAAAATGATGTGGCTTCAGCTTCCATGCTGCACTAACATTTAAGAAAATACTACTTCTTGAGCTTTGTTGTGATACTGAAGCAGAACACCCTCAATGATTTAAAACGGCTATTAACCTTTTTACTCCTTTCAACCAATATCCGTGGTTTTCTTCACATACTTCAGACAAAACATCACAACAGATTGCGTGCAGAAGCAGCTTTGAGAATTCAGCTGTCTTCCATTAAGACAGACATTAGAGTTTTTCAAATTGAAAATGCCAATTACTATTCTTTGGAAAAGTTATTTTTCACAAAAATGTTACTTATCCTTAATGTAATGGGTTATTTAAAAAAATGAATAAAAATTCATCTTAATTTCTAATGTGATATATATTAGTGGTTGTAATTCACAGAAACAAAAGCTCTTTGGGATCCTTGATTTTTAAGAGAATTAAGGGAATATTAAAACCAAGAAGTTTGGAAACCACTGTTGTAGAATTAAGAGAAAAAGGCAACTTCTGTCCTCAATTCTCCTTATTAAAGTTTAACCATATGATTAATGTAGAACAGAAAAACACAAAAATCATCAAAACTTTAAACAGAAGGTCGTAACATGACTAAGAAATCACCAAAATTACTTGTAAATAGTGGGGAGAAAATTTTGACCCCAAGACTAATAAAAAACTATTCTTATTAAACTCCAATTCAAACCACAACTGTACGCTGCTGTAGTCCCATAAAGAACGCAAAGTAACTTCAAAATTACTACACTGTCGCCATTACTGGTACAGCCTATAATGTCATCAATCTATTGTTACTTAGTGAAGTACACTGTTATTTTTTTCATCTCCGTTTTTGGAAATACTTTATGAAAAATAAAAGCAAAAGAAAGTGTCCCAAAGTCTGTCACCTAGTTTCTTCTAATGTACTTTTCTGGTTAAGTGTTTTCTAGAAAAATAATTGGAGTCGCTTACAGAAGTTACAATTTTAGCTAACCTAAGAGTAATAGGAACTTTTTAACTCTTTGTGACGATTTAGGTTCTTCATAAACATCAGGTACTGCACTCAAGCTGTAACTGGTGAGGGTTCATCTGACGGTGCAAACACAAGATTCTTCCTACTCCCTCCAAGACGCCCAGCACCGGGATGAGGGCGAGGCCCAGGACGCCCCACCCGCAAATTCAGCATCGCTCGCGGTCCCAGAAAGGTCTAGAGACCCGCGGGGCCCCCCTCCCTCCCCCACGCAACTGGGGCGCCTCCCCGCCGCCCCGCGTCACCTCGGACCCCAGAGCCGCCGTCCGCGCGGGGACGCCGGGAACACGCCCATGCCAGGCCTCGGCCCCGAGAGCCCCGGGCGCGGAAGGGCCGCTCCGCGACCGCCGCGCGGCCTCCTCCAGAGGGCTGCCCTTTCTGCGCAGGGTGCTGGGCCCCCTGGGCCGCCTGCTCTTCTGCGCCGTCGCTGTCACTGGAATCGGCTCGGCGCTGCCGGAAACTCCTTTCCGGCCTGTGCGCCATGGTCTAAGCGGGAGACCCAGGGGTGCTTCCGCCGTGCGCACGCCGCCCCGGATCCACGGCCTCCACCCCAGCGCACACTCCCGTCGTCCGTCTGCAGCCGCGTGCGCGCGCCCGCTCCGCGCGCCACCGCCGCTAGCATTCTCCCTGCGCATGTGTGTTAGCCTCCGCCGCTGTGGTCACGGTAGGCTTGTTCACAGTGTTGAGGATACAAGGCGTTCTCTTTGCGAGGCCCATTTGTGCAGACGGTCGCGGAGAGAGATTTCCGCAGACTCCCCGAGCTGCGGAGCGCAGAACAGGCTTTCCGTGTGCAACCTGTCTTCTTTCTGGAAAGAGTAAAGGTGTCTCTTGTAGGGAAGGCCCCTCCCCCTACTTTCCCTACTGTTTTATGAGGACCGATGTGGCTGCTTTCAGCCCAGATATGCCTGGCCTTGTATGGAGGCAGATATGTCCAGCCTTAAGAAACCTTGAAAACACAGCATGTTGTACCCATGAGTAAGGAGCTAAATAAGGGCCTTGAAGGCTGGACACCTGGTCATGAAGGCCACTCGTATGCCCGTCTTGGATGCTTATATAATCATGAATTAGCACAATAGCAGTATAAAAAGTATGGCTTTATGCAAAATAAAGTGACCTTCTGAGCACCTTCCATGATGACTCCTGCTGCCTTCCTTGCACTTTGCGTTGCCTGAAGACCTGAACGGCAACCCCAGGACCCCGACACTTGTCCAACCAAGAATCAGAAAACCTGGGTGTGTGTATAGATTATCTCTGAAAACTAAGAAGTAAAATGTGCATATTCATAAGCAAAAATCAAGTGATTGCTTCCAGTAAGCAAGGCTTCAATAGACTCTGGTTAAATGCTTTAGCCTGTAAGAAAAAAATGAATCTGAAAAAAGGGCCTGTTGAGAAAGACACGCAGAGATTAGGATGGCTAAGGCAAACTTGGACGGTATCCATGACGCGCTGTAAGAGAGGAAGCCTTCATCATAGAATCGTTGGTCCCCTTGGTAAAACTCATTCTTACTTGGGTGGCTCTGACCATATTCATCTGGAGCAAATAAACGTTTGGTTAATTTAATTCTTCTTGCTGGGGTCATTTCTGTGCTCTGCAGCGTTTCAGTCCCTGCTTTAAAGTTGAAGATTTTCCAAGAAGTTCATAGGATTTATTTTAAAGGATACATTTCCAGATGCTCAGCTCCAACTATGTGTGGTCTCCTTGAGAACCCCTATATTTGTGGTGCTCCTACCACCATAGGCTCCCCACTCCCACTCCTACAAAGAAAAGATGTAATTCGCTGTCCATCTTGAATATACGGAGTGCATACCCTCATGTGTAAAAACCCCTGCAGTATCTAACATTTTATTGTCAGAATAAGAAAGTGAATATCTCTAAAGTCTTCATAACAATCCTTTTGTAAATCAGCGAGTTTCCAGTATGTTGCTTTCAAGAAAATTGAAGGAACAACTTAGCAGTCAGCTGACCATTCAAAATAATTTTTGATGATGGATCACTGATTTTTGTACATAATTCATAGTTCCAAGAATAGACTGACATTGAGAATACACACTCCTTCATATGTGAACGTTTTCTCAGGGCTTATCTCATATAAAATATATATATTTATTTCTATAAAAAATACAGTTGACATTATTCCATTTTAGCAATAAGTAATAGCTGTTTATGGATGCATGAACTTTGTGTGAGGGCAGACTGTCATTTGGAGATGCATTTCTAAGAAAATGTTCTCTTTTGTCAAAGAGATTATGATATATTTATGTTGTGTTAAGTGCATCAATGCCACTAGTCAAGACTACAAGGAGCACACTTAAGTCAAAGTTAATTTTATTTAGCTTGTTCTAGCAAAGAAGCACACAGACCAAAGGAACTATGGTGCTTGGACAGAGGGAGTTGAATGGAGTTTATTATACTTGCAGTCATGATAACGAAACCTGAAAACAAATCACTGTTTAAGTTGTTGGATGCAAATGTTAAAAGATGGATGATATAGTAATGAGACAGACAGAAAGAAAAACTCAGTTACCTAAAACATAAACCAAATATTTTTTCCAAAGGAGAGAAGTAATTTTTTTTTCTGTGTATTGCCTGGATGGGATAAGATGAAATACAACTTTGTTATTAAGGGGGAGGAATCCTGGGTTTCCTTGGAGAAAACAGAGTGCTGGCTCTAGAGAATGGTTGCTGGATTAAGAAAAAATATAGGATGCCTTGTAAAATTTGAATTTCAGATAAAGCTTTTTATTTTTTGGTTTTTTTTTTTAGTGCATGTCCCATACAATATTTGGGACATATGTGCATAGGGCATATTGGAACACTGGAACTGTAGTGTAGGATAAAGAGAGAGGTGAAAAATTTCAAAAGGTAGAATCAGGTTTTGCAGCCTGGGAGGGAGATGCGGTACTGATTCTGGAACATGAGGAGAAATGATGCCCAGGGAGAAGTTCTCAGTTGCAAGGGGTAAACAGACAGGGCACTTTTAAGGTACAGTGCCATCTCCCCCTGAAAGTTTAGTAAAACTTTGCTCCATGCAGTCTTGAGTTAACGTTGCTGCTGGGAATGAAGGACTGGGCAGCTGAGGTCAGGGTGATGGCAGCACCTCTGAGGAAGGGCTGGTGGCCGTTCAGTGTCGGAGCTGAGAGCATCCGAGGAGATGTAGTGGATGGCAGCGAGAAGCAGGTTGCTGAGCGCACTGGCTTTGGAGTGGCTGTGAGATAGCCCCCTTTTCCAAGAGTACCCCCCAGAAAGTACAGTTTTCAAGGGGGAAGATGTCCCACAAGGTTACACATGGAGACAGGGGAAGAGCAGCCAGAGAGCAAGAATTATATTTCTCCCAACAGCCTGTCCAGTACCCATGACCATCACTGCCTTATAGTATTTGCTCTTTCTCATGAATGCTAGGGATTTTTTCTACCAAAAGGGCAAAGATAATACCCCATATCTTTTATTTGCCCCAGACCCTACTTACAGTAATAGCTCATTAAATTTATTAGCTGATTATTAGAAGACTGTATTGTTCATTTTTTATGTTGTTTAAAATTTCAGAGGTTAATAATTGATGAAAATCGAAAAACCCCCAACTTCTGGAAATCGGTGCCATATTTATTCAGACTCTTTTACCCTGAAGTGAAATGATGTTTTCGTCAGACTCTCTTGCCATTTATCAGTGGGTTTCCAGCTCCCTCTAGTGAGAAACGTGCAACTTACAGGATGGTGTCAACCTTTTGGAAATTGCCTCCTTTTTAAATTATAGAGCTATTTTTTCATTCTCTCTTCTTATAAGTAATGGATATATTTTCATTTTTAAGCCAACCAATGTATAACTTCTCCAAGGACAAAATTTTGGGAAGTCATGTTCATAAGTAAGATATCACTCTCTCCTTTGATGATTAAGAAAGTTATTGTAGAAATGCATCCATACAAGTATGTATCAAATTGTGCTTTCATTTTTTCAGTATCTACTTTTTGAGCCCTTGAGGTTGGCTTATATTTAGGTTCAACTTATAAAAGTGGCAAGGATACCTCCCAGATAGGTTTATTTTCTTCCAACAGGAGGCATATGACATCTAGTTGTTGCTCTGTGTATGTGTGTGTATGGCATTAGCCACCATTAAAACTTAATATGTGCATCTAATAATTCATTAAGGCTTGAAAATGGTGATATTCTAATTCTTTCATTCATCTTGTAATTAGCTGGGATGCTTTTTAAAAGAGAAACTCATCTAATATTGAAGACTCAGTAGTATCATTATGTATGAAAGGGATAAATTGCTTATTCCTTCCTCTTTAAACATTTTCCAAATAATAAGTTGCTTCATGACATCCCCCACTAGTGACCAATCAGTATTTTTCAAAGTTTTATATGTACTCATGATTTAAGCACACTGCATGTGCTTTGGATCATTACAGTTATTATTAGAATTGATAGGCAAATCATCCAAACTTTGGCCGAGGGGAACCAGTGGCATATGCCAATTCAAGCGACTTAAAAAATGGGAGGGAGAGAGAGAAATTGTTATAAGAATACAGGGTGTTTTGTGAGTAGGAACAAAGACAGGTCCTAGACAGACCTAAAAGTGGGAAATGGACTCTCTTTATATATCTTTTCTCTGCATGTCTGCTTTATCACCTCTCAGTCAACTCACTCTCTCAACATCTTAGTTTTCATAGTGGACAGAAGTCCTCCTGAGTTTCACTCTACCCCACGTTAGCCTTTATCTTTTACTCAGATTCTCCACTATCCTTACCATCTATAGACTTCAGGAAAAATGAAGAGAATACAAGGAATTCTCAAACTATTACTATCAAAGTTTTAAGAAACCTCATATTTCCAAGCCTAAAATATTTTCATCAGCTATGATAGCCATGATAGATAAATTCCCTCCTGGAGCAAAAGTTATCTCCTTGTGATGAGTTAAAACAAGCTGCCTCATGCTTTTAGGCATTATTTCCAATCCTAGATTCTAGCCTATTACAAGCTGATATGACTGAACACTACAGGAGATTCATGCTATGCCTCCAGCTTTATCAACAACAAGTTCCATTTCTAAAACACCCCCCCACCCACTAGGGAAATGCTACATGATCTGAAACCTGGGTATTTAGTTATCTGAAGAAAACATGAGAGAAAAAACTGCCCTTGGGCATCAATGAAATAGACCTTATCTGATTATGTTAGTAACTGACATCCTAGTAATACTCCAACGTGTTGATCTCAACTTAAAAGACATACAACACTTTCTTCTGACTACTGAATGTCCATTCCATTCAGAGACCTTAAATTTAAGATTCTTAGGAATTGTCCAGCAGCCTCCACTACAGAAATCTTTCACCCAAGATGACGAAACGTGATGTTGATTACAGAAAAAGCAGCTTCCACCCAAGAAAAGATTAATTTTCTAATTCTTCATCACCCATTTGCTTTTCCTTTACTCTACCATCAATCTTACTTGTTATTGTATTTTGATACCCTCTATTAACTAACAGACTTCTCAATATGATCTCTTTTATCTTCATTCTATTTCTTTTGACTCTGTATGGTCCCTTGGACCCTCAAGAGAAAAGAAAAACTTTCTGATAATGTGTTTTTGTCCGATCACAGCTACTGTTCCTTCAAACACTTCAAAAGTGTTTTATAGGCCCTTCCCTAACTTAACTTTCCCTCACATCCTTAATCCCCACCTTTATTTAGTCTTTTAAGAATTAAACCTCAACCTCACTAATATCATTACAACTGTATCAGCAAGACCTAGCCTTTCAGTAATGAGAAGGAATACTGTGGCCATGCTTTCTATGACAGTAAGTTTGTTCTCTGCAGAGACACACTTGCTTTGTAGGAAGTGTGTAATTCCACTCAAGGAATCTGTTCAACCCAAGGGATAAAACTTTTGCCTGCTCCTATTGTGCTAACTTACACCTACACTCTTAATATATATTTCACATAAGTAGCACTTTAGTAGCACAGATCTGGCTCAGGACCCAGTGCACCAAAACACCACTGCTCCTGCCCCTCCCAGAAATATTCAGGAGTGAGCTTGTGAAACCAGGTGGCTCTTCCCTTGCAGGTGGCTACAGCGTAGGGCCCAGCGGGAATAAGTGGGTCTCCAGGGAAAGATTCATAATTGGATACCCTTTCAAGCTCCTTTTTTTTTAAAAAAATTCACCTTTATTTAGTGGGGACAGGAAAATTGATTTTCTATTAAATAGAAGTTATATTTACTTCTTTCTTTATATTAAAAATAAATCTAGTTCTGTTGAACCCCAGAAAACGTCTTGGATTTAAATTTGATATGATAAAGTTAATCATGTGTTCTTTGCACATCATACTTTTTCACATAGTACTTGGCTTCACAGTTGTAGCCACCTTGATAGGTGGAGGACTGTCAGCGGGCTGTGTCTGGTTGGTGGAATATAACCAGCCTTCTGTATATTTCTGGCAAATGCTCTTCAGCAGCAGGTCACCCATAGGAGTTAGTTATCTTTAAAAAATTTGTTTCCACATGAGGGTGCTGTCAAATTTGGCTTTGGCAGTTCTGTCAGGACACACTCCCTGTTGGCCCATTAATATCGTAGCAACCTTTCTAGATCCATTTAACCCTTCCACAGTTAGTGCTGTTGGGTTCTCATCTTACATGGGAGCCAGGCATGGTGCCGTCCCTTCCTTATAGAAAAGGAAAAGTGAGTAGTGCCTCCCCTCCAGCTCTTGTCTGTTGCTTGAAAACACCCTGAGCCAAGCAATCTGTTTGTTGGCCTGGCCTGACATAGGGGGTCAATAATAATGCCATCCACACAGCCTGGCAATGCCTGTGGGACAGCGTCAAGGCCCACTGGGTGGGGTGCTAGCCAGAGCTTCTGAGGTCCTGAGGGTTTCTGAATAGATATATTCACTGCAGTATAGTGCACACTAGTGGGGCACATCTGGCAATATGTCTGTAACTTCCTAAGGCTACTATCCTGGGACCCATGCTGCACGCGTTCTCCTAATTGTTGCAAAGCTGGGTGGCATGCATGCCCTCTAGTGGATAGACCAGTTCCTTCACATGCCGGGGGTATAGCTAGATGTTCATCCTGCTGCAGTACTTCACCCTCCCCAGTTTTGCACCACATCCTTGGTTCTGGTTACAGGAAGGGTTGTTTCATGGAAATTCTGGGTGATGGGTTTTGCATTCACACTTAAATGATGATAGACCCAAGCACTGGTCAGATTTTTGACCCAAGTTGCATGTGCCAAGTCTCTAGGAGGCTGGGCAGGTTTAAGGTCAACGAGCTCATGAGGAGGCAGCTGCTACTGACACAGGCTGCCTGCAGCCTGTCCCCCAGGCCATGGTGTGCCAGAGCAAAACATGCAGACCCCTGGAGCCTGGGGTGGCTGAGAGAGACTGGGGCATTCACAGGACTCTAGAGATGTGTTACTTGAATGTCATATCATCCTTTACCTGTCAGTCTAACTCCTGGCCAGGCATGTACTATCCTGGGATCTGGGATCTGGGTTCAGACATACAGCTACACCCTCCACAATCCTCTCACCTGGGAATTTTGCAGCTGGGCAAGAGCAGCAGGTAGACAACCACACACAACAGCACCACTCTGAGAGCCAGTGCCCCAGAGCTGCAAGGCTGGCCAGGCCCAAAGAGGTAGGTAGGCAGGTCTCAGAGAGGGAAACTGTCTCTTTTGGGATGCCTTACTCAGGCTCTTGGATTATCTCCTGACACCACATTGCTAGCCAACCACAAAAGATGAGCCAAATGAGGTTTTGTTTTTATGTCCTACAGATAAAGACACAAAAACCCCATTTCTGCTATTTTCAGCAGGACCAGGAAAAGACCATATACCTAAAAGAACTGCTGCGTGCGCTTGAGATGGTCTTCCTTACAAGGCATCCCTTTTCATGCTGCCATCCATTTCATGCTTTGGGAGTGAGGGTACACTGTACCTCTGATCCTGCACCTGTTTTCACTGGCCTCTTGCTATCACCTTGTTATTTGGGTCCGCAGGCTGCAAATACCCTTAGGATTGGATGCTGTTTAGAGTCTGTGGCCTGATGTTGAAGCACGTTATACCAGACTCAATTCCTCAAGACAAAGACTCAAACAGGATAAATCACTTGAATGTTTAACCCGCCAATGTCAGAGCAAAAAAGTTCAGTTTGCCAGGAGATGCTACCTGTAAATTGAGGATGAGTTGGTAAGACAAAGAGGTAGAGAAGACAGTTTTCAGGTCTAGGAGGGAACAACAGCCCTTCAGGGGAGAGGCATGGAGAATTCAAGGAGCCAGATGATGCTCATTTCGCTGGAGTAGGGCAAAGATGGGGGTAGTGAGGCAACGTGATGCCAGAAAGCTAGCCAGGGAAACAGTATGCAGAATCGTAAGGCTTTGGGGATTCATTGTAAATGAAGTAGGACTCAAAGATAACTTCCATTTTTATTGCTCCTTCTGGCAATATTTTCTTACTACAGTGGAATTTATATCTGTGATGGGAAGTAAAACTACTATTTTAAAGAAAATTGACTGTACAAACTTTTACATTGTTGGGTGGTGGTGTAATCTCAGGAAGCTATTTTTGTATTTGTTGTAAGAAAACACCATAATATAGCTTGATGTGCTTTGGGGTTGAGGAATTGGTGTCACTTTTGGACCTGATTTGGAGGGGTGAAGATTGGACAAAAGAGAAAAGTAAATTGGTCTGCATAACAAATAAGAAATGTTTCTCAAGGGAGTTTACTTAGAAGTATAATCAGTGTGGAATGGAACCTGCACATTCTCTCTTAAACATCTGCCATGTTTAAGAATTCTTGTTGCTCCATATTCTCACTGATTCCTGGAATCATCAGACTTGAAAATGTTTCCAGTCTGATGAGTATGCATGTTCTCTCATTGCTGTTTTAATTGCATTTACCCGGTCACTGGTGAGGTGGAACATTTATTCATATATCTAATGGCCATTTGTATTTCATTTTTTGGGTGTATAATTTTTTTCTTTCCATAGTCTTTGTCCATTTTTCAGTTGGACTTTCCCCCTTTTTTTTACTGGTTTTTGGGTATTCCTTAGGTGTTTCATATCCATTCCTTTATTAGTTTTATCATTGGAAATATGTTCTCCCAGCTTGGGACTTTCAAATTTTGTTTTGGGGATGGTTTCTGTTTGTGGCAGTGTTAAAATTTAAGGTAGTAAAATGTATCAATATTTACCCAAATAAGTTGGTGTTTTGAGGTCCTGTTTAGGAAATCTTGTTTAAGAAACGCTACCAGCCTCCCTGTGCCAGAGAGAAGGCAGGAGCTCCGGGTCCAGCTAGTTTGCACATTGCACAGAAACTTGTGTGGGTGCTTTAGTACAAAATGTAAATGGGAAAAAAAGTAATATTCTTTAAAAATTCTTATTTTCTTTTAAAGTTTTTAATTTTAACTTCTCATATGTAGGTCTTTAAACCATTTAGCATATATTTTTGTTTTGAATGTAAAGTAGGGATTTTCTCTTTCTTTCTTACCTTTTAAATCGTGGATAATCAATTGTCCTAGCACCATAGACTGAACAGGACATTCTTGCCTTCTGCTTTGCAATGTTACTTCTGTCACATAGCACATTCCCTATATTTTTCCTTTGGCCTGTTTGTCTATTCCTACACCAATATCACACAATCCTATTAACATAGCTTCAAAATATGTTTTATTATCTGGTGCGACAAATTCGACTGTCTTGTTTGTTTGCAAATTGTCTTAGATATTCTTGGCCTTTAGACTTTTCATCAAATATATTTATCCACTTATGGTGTCAGTGATACTAGTCTACAAATTTTTTCTTGTACTATTCTTATTTGGTTTTGGTATTAGGGTTTTCTATGTCTTATTAAATAAATTGGGTAGCTTTTTCTCTTCTTTTATGAGACAGTGTGTCTAAACTAGGGATTAGAGCTGCACTGATCAATACGGTGATCACTGGCTACCTGTGGCTAGTGAGAACTTGAAGTGTGGCTAGAATGAATCGAAATGGACTGTGAATATAAAATATCCTCTGGCTTTCAAAGAGTAAGACCTAGTATGAAAAAAGTATGTGAAATGGCTCATTAATACTTCTAAAATGAACTTCCTATTTATTATCGTGTATCAAAATGAAATGTTTTGGTTATTATAAATAAAATTATTTATAATATTATTGTATTATTAAATGTAATATATAATAATGTATTATTAAAATTAATGCCACCTTTTTAGTGTGGCTACTGGAAAATATAAAATTATATAGATAATATTTCTATGGAAAAACACTAGATTTTATGCTTTAAGGTTTGGTAAAAGTCATCTGTGCAACTCTCTGGGCCTGTTGTCATTTGTTGAGAAGTCAGGAAATCTTTTGATTACTTATTAATTTATTTAATGGTTATTGGTTCACTCTGTTTTTTGTTCCACCTAAAGTCAATTTTGCTAATCTATTTCTCTAGGAAATGGTCCGTTTTATTCAAGTTTTTAATTTTGGGGTGAAAAAGCTTTTTATACTACTCTCTTATGTAAAAATCTCAATTCTATGTGTATTTTTTTGTTATTTCCTAATACCTTTTACTCTTTTTTTCTTGGTCACTTTTGCTAGAGATTTGTAAATCTTATTCATGTTTTCAAAGAAAGCGAACATTTCTTTACATTCTTTCAAATGCAACTTTTAGTATTCATCTCCATCTGTAGAATATATTAATATGGGTACTTCTCCATTTTTTGTAGAGTCATTTATTAGCTTCTCATTATGGAGAAAAGAGAGCAAACATATACAGAACATTTGCTTTGTGCCAGACACTTCCTCTCTAGGTGCTTTACTTATATTAGTCAGAAAATCCTCAACAGCCCTATGAGGGGATCTGGATAACCGCTTCTTAGACACTTTTAACCCGTCTTTCTGTCTGCAGTATAATTTTCATTATTACTCTCCATTCCAGAGATCCCTGAGGTCACCAAATCCAAGCCTTTGGAGTCTGCAGTGTAGGTAGATTGCTTTCTTGCTTTTTCACTACTTGCTAAGTCAATTACCAAGAGTCTGCTTGCTTTACAGCTTCCAGATTTTTATGGCTAATGTCCCTTTTTCCATTGCCTTTGTTTTTGTAGGTGTAGTCCTTAAAAACATTTATTGCTTTTTTTTTAGTGGGATTTCAGAATGCTTCGTAAGTAAATCCATGAATTTCATCTGTCATTTTTTACCTGCAGGTCTGGTATCACTTTCTATCTGTTCTATTCATTTTCAATTTCTCTGTGTTGTTTCATTTAGAAATATGTCTTAGACATAAGGTTGGAATTTAAAAATGTTTTCTGTTGGGTAACAGAGGCTTTTAATCTTTGTCTATATATCATGAGTTATTTCTACCATTTTATTTTGTTTTCTCTTTATTATCCTTGTCCCTTGCTCCTTTCCCCTTATATACTGGAATGTGAAGCTTTCCATATTTTTTCCCTGTTTTCTTACTATGGAGGTTTGGAAACCATAAGTTGTATTTTTTAGACTTTTAGTGGTTATCCTAAAATATTTAATATGTGATTGTTCACTATCTCTATTCAGCTCCTGAACAGGACAAGGGCCATAGTCTTTTATTTTTTATCACTGAACTCCTTCTTTTTCTAAAGTTTTAACAGGCACATTTTAAGCATATAAAATTATTTATTTAAAAACATTTTTCTGTCAACAGTGAATTACATTTATCGATACATTTTATTAATTTCTGCATTACCATTATGTTTTGTACTCCATGCAGTCTCTTTGGTTTACTCTTCTTCTAATAAAGCATTCTTTAGTAGTTCCTTCAATGAGGGTTTGTAGGTGGTTAACTCCCACAGTCTTTGTTTATCTGAAAAAGTCTTTATTTCCCTCTATTTTGAATTATAATTTTACTTCCTTTTGTACTTTTTTTTCCCCTGTTCTTTTAAAAAGTGTAACAGTGGTGTGCCGGAGCCAACTTGCACCAGCTCATGAGAACCGGTTACTCCCATTGCTTCTCGACTCCATGTTCAGTGACACGCAGCTTAAAATTGGATGGTGGGAGGACATATGCCGGGGAAACTGGCAAATGCTACCAAAAAGAGTTTTGTTTTGTTTTTGAGAGCCAGGATTAAACATTTACCAGCACAGCCCTTGTATAATGAGCACTTATAATATGCCAGACCCTGTTTTAATGGTGTGATGCATCAGGGAACAAAACAAATAAAGTTCCTGGCCTGAGGAACCTGCACTCTAGTGGACAGAGATAGCAATAATTAACAAGATAAATAAATTAATAAATAGTCTTTCTAATGATCATAATGGTTATGGTAAAAATATAAAGTAGAGGAGGGAATAAGGAGTGTTGGGTGGTAGGCAGATTTGCAAGGGAAGACTCACTGGGAAGATGATACCTGAGCAAAGCTCTGAGGAGGTGAGGGAGCAAAGCCTACAGATACCCGGTGGAAGAGTGGTCAGAATAGTGAAACCAGGCAAAGCCCTGAGGTGGGAGGGCACGTGTTCCCTGAGGTGTTCAAGGAACATCGAGTTGTCTGTTGTGCCTGGAGTGAGATGAAGGCTGGGGAGGTGGCAGGGAAGACTAATTTGAGATGAAGTCTAACAAGAACAGAAATCAGATCGTACAATGTAATGTCATTCAATGTAAGGACTGCTTTTTATTCTGAATGCTGTGGGAGGTGCTGGGGGGATTTGGGGCAAAGAAGTGACATGATCTGACATAGATTTAAACTAGCCACTCTAGCAGCAGTATTGAAAATAGGTTCTAAGCCTTAGTGACTTTCTTAAGCAATAGAATGTCACAGACGTGATATTCTAGAGGGTTTTCAAGGCTTTTAGTGATAAGAACCCTTGCAGCTTCTGCCTGGGTCTCCTGAATATTTACTTCAGGCACAAGTGAGAAGATCTAGTATTCTGAGACTAGCGTGCTGTGAGAAAGGTGAAGCCTTCATGGGGGCAGATGTCTATGTGGCCCTTAACTGTAGAGTCATCCTAACCAGATACCAAATCTGTAAATGAATAAGCCTTATATGCTTCCTGCCTCATACTGTCCAGCTGAATCGCTCAACCACCAGAACAGTGAGAAATAATAATAAACTGTTATTTTAATCCGTTACATTTTAGGAAGGTTTTTAATGTAATACAAGGTAACTGAAACAGAATTCCTTAACTTATAGTTGATACTTAAAACTGTGAGACTAGATGAGCACAAGAAGGAGTGAGACGAGATAAAGAAAGGAAGAGATGAAAGGATGGAGTCCTGGAATGTTCCAACATTTAGATGTTGGAGAGATGAAGAACAAACCAAAAAATAAATAAAAATAAAGGCAAGACTGGCAGTTATTATCCCTTAGTGCTTTTAAAAGTTTACTCCATTATCTTCTGACATTTTTTTTCTGGAAAAGAGAAATCTGCTGTCATTCTTGTTGTTTCATTTAAATAATTCATCTTGTCTCTCTGGAAGCTTTTAAGATTTTCTATTTATTTAATGTTCTATAATGTCACTTTCTAGTTAAGCATGTGTTTTTATTAATCTTACTCAGTACTGGAATTCATGTTTAATCTGAGGACACATGCTTTCAATTTTGGAAACATTCTCAGCCATATCAAAAATTGCTCCTGTACTCTTCCCTCTAAGTCTGTGGGATTGCAGTTAGATGTATGTTGACATCTCTCAATTTTTTCCCTCCATGCATCTTACTGTTCTCTACATATGCATATATATATGTACATATATGCACAAATGTGTGTTTGTGTATAATTTTCTGTGTCTTCACTGTTGTGCTTTTGGTGAATCCTTAGACTGTTTTTGGATTAACTAATTCTTTCTTCAATTGCATCTTTTCTAGAATTTATCTCATTCATTGATTTGAAGCATCTTTTTAATAATTGTATTTTTATTTTTTAAGATTTCTAAGTATCTCTTTTCTTTATCTACCTGCCCTTAAAAATTTCTGCTTGTTTTTTATTTTATAATTTCCAAACTTTTTATTGCTGTGTTTCCTTCATTTATATCATTGAAACCCCTATCATGCTTACAGCAAAGCCATCCACACTGTTCTATTAAATTAATATCATTTGGGATGAATTCAAGGTCATATTAAATTTGTTAAATATCTTTTTTAGCATTAGATATCATCATCATGTCATTGGAATTTTTTTCATCTATGATTTTTGGCCTCTCATGGCTCCTGTAATCCTATAAGCAGGGTTGGTTGTGGTCTTCTTCATCCTGTTCATGAATTAGAGATCCTTCATCAAACCCTGACTAACATATCTTGCCCTGATTCCCTGCCTGGCCTATAGATAATTTTTATTCCCCATTATTTCATAGGAACAGAATTTCTAGCTGTTTCTGTTTGGTTCTTGATCCAGAGCCCAGTCCCATTTTGCTTTTTTTTCCCATGTCTTGTCCATGCAGATATTTATCACTTGTTTATGAGCAGTTTTTACTTTTTTTGTTGTTCATTCTTTTCATATTTTTCTATCACTACTATGTATTTGGAGCAAAAGAGATGTTCCAAAGTGTGAAGTTACTATTCTATCTTCCCTGAGCTCTTGCTTTATATTATTTCATTAGAGGCTTAGTGAAGGTTTGTTGCCTGAATACTGCTAGTTATCCCTATTCCCCACATGGAGTCCTGTAGAGTCCCAAAAGGAGTCAAGGAGTACAAAGTGTTCTAAAGTACAGGCCTGTCATATAAAATGGATTAGTGAGGTCTCTTCTTTCCTTCCAATCGTAGACCTTGGGATTTACTAACTGGCTTCCAACTGCCCATCCTACCCCATCTTATTCACATGTTGTGAGGCTTAAAACAGCAGTCAATCTTTGCTGGGGTGGTGGTGGTGGTGGGGTCCCTGCCCTGGTGATCTTACTTTAAGAGCTAGGTGAGTCAAGATGTGAAGGGATGGAATGCTCTTCACAGAGATCATAGCTGTAACACAGGGTATCAGCTCTCTCCAATTCTCCAACTATATCAGTCACTTTTCCTTCCTATGGGAAGATCAAGTTCACCATCTACACAGGCCTGGATATTTTTGCAGCTGGCCTGTCCATCATACCCGTAAGACATGAGGAGCTCAGAATACAGTATTCCCCAATACTTCTGATCCAGTGATTTTGATTTCTGGGAATCTATCCTAAGGAAGTAATCAAAGACATGGTCAAGATTTATGTATAAATATGTTGGCTTACTTTTACCTAAAAGAGTAAAAAATTGAGGGGGAAAATGCTAATGTCCAAAAATTATAGTTGATTTTATGATGGAATATTATGCAGCTTTTATTTTTAGGATAGTGACATGGCACATGGCCACAATATAATATTAAATGGAAAAAAAGCAGAATTAAATGTAACAACATATGCTATAACTTTAATTTTTAAAAATAGAATAAGAAACATAGAAAAGAGTTCTTAGAAAAAAAGGACTGGAAGAAAATACATAAAAGTATTAATAGGTTTCCCTTCTGTGTTTTCAAAATTTTCTTATTTAATTACATTATTTTTTTAATTAGAAAAAATACGTTATTAAATTAAAAGACATCTGTCCCCTAACAGATACTAAATTTTGATATATAAAGTGACAGTCAAAAACTGAGGACTAAACTAATATCCTAACACCTGCTGTTATGAAGTCTTATTGTATGTAACTGTATATAACTTTCTGTTCTAGATAGTTAATGTAGAGATAAGGAAAAGAATATGAGTTGTTGCATATAACTGTTAAACTTTGCTTGCATCCATTAGAAAAAAATAACTCTAGAAAAAAATAAGATCACATACAATCTTTTTATAGCGGAGTGAAAAATGTTTCATTATGTAAAGTGCATGTTGGCATAAAAATGAATGTAATTCATATTTGAATTTTTGGCTAATCAAATGACATATGTTTTATTGTCTTGCAGTTATATTAATGAGCAATATTTAATTAAAAGCTAATTGAATATTCTAGGCAGCAATTATCTTGCAATAGAGATGCCAAATCTGACATGAAGAGGCAGGTGAGCAGAAAGCAGAACTTGTGTAATTATTCCTCTGGGAGATGAAAAAGAAGGGGCCACACCAAGTGATGCCACAGAGAGAGAATTGTGAAGATCTGCTCTGAATGGCACTGTTTCCTTTGTTGAATTTTGTTTACATTTTCTTCATCAGGTAAAACATGTTAAAACTAAGGCTAATGTAGCCAGTGTTCACTATTTCACAGATGCAATTCTGTAGATACACTTTGAACCCAAGCTAGGGAGAGGACAGTGAGCCTCACTCACTTTCATTAATTCAGACACAGATTTCTTCCAATCTAGCCTCTGTAGGTGTCCTTCAGCACATGGGGTGGAAGATAAAAAACAAAAACAAAAAAAATCTTTAAATTCAGAAGAAAATTGGGCAGAATGTACCAGTTGAATTTAAAAAGAATCCTTTTATTTTTGGAGACATTTCAAAATTATATATATTGTAACTCTGGTGTGAAAACATGTTCCCATACTGGGGAAAATTACCTTTGAGACCAAAATCAGTCAAAGGGAGAAACAAAGTGGGAGAAACCCGTTTATTGCTTACAAGCAGTCGTCCACTACTGTCCACCCATGTCTCTCACAACTAGGCTGCAAAAAGGGACCCCCACCCAACCTCTCTGGTCCAGATATGTGCTTGCTATCCCTTGTAATTACCTATATATGGAGATGGACTACTTCTCTCCACCCTTTGGAAACACCTATTGATATAGAGAAGCACGAAGTCCAGGCAAGAGATTCTGGAAATATTGTAATTTTACCCACAGCCCAACCCTCCAGAAATCTCTCCTCACAATCTACTCCCTCCCAATCTTCTGGAATGGTCCCTGTGCAAGGAAACTGGAGCATTGTAACCAGACTAATAACATACAATAACAACAGCAATAAAATCATGATAATCCTCAAGTAGGAGGATTCAGCTAGGTTCAAAGTCAGGTTAAGTTCATAGCTCACCCATTCCACAGGTGGTCAGTAGCTGAATGGGTAGGGAGTTCAGAGAAATCATCACAGGGAAGCTGCTGCCAGGCGGCTGGTCCAGCCCAAAGGGAATGTAGAAGAAAATAACCTGAAGGGTGATAAGATATGTGTTTTAATGACAGCAGCATAGGCTATTCTTGTCCATCAGGTAGGATGCATGCAAGAGAGTGGTCCTGTGATAGGACAGTGGCAGGAATGGGATCTCTTCCTGGCCAAATATGCCAGACCTTCACTCACCTCCCTGTGGGAGTTACAGATGGGTCAATATATAGGGCTTTAGGAGGTACATGCACTGGCCATAAAGGTAAAACAAAACATCCTCCTAAGATGCTATTACCTCCCAGACATTTTGGGTACACTACCGTGATCTTTGGGGGCCACTCTGCTGTTACTCCAGGAACACACAGGAGGCCAGCTTCCAGGCCTTTTCCCCAAGTAGCCAGAAGGGCCAGCCATCACTGGTTCATATGTCAAAGTGTCCAGGGCCACATCCATTCAACAGTCTCTCCAGGGTTTAATGCAGTTGGGGCTGGCAGCAGGATGTTGCTCTGCTGGCCATACCCTGGCTTCAATAAGTCCTCTTTGGTTTGCACACAGTTGTGTAGGAGAGGCAGCAATGTGTGTTAGCATATCCACAGGGCTTGAAGCTCCCTTCTGGGGCTTCTCATTCAAATGCCATAGCACCGTCCATAAACGAATTTACCAGCCCTGCAGACTATTGGTGTTCAACTTCAGGCCAGATTTCAACAAACCATTGTACCTCTCTATCATGCCTGCCCCAGTAGGATCATATGGTACATGAAACTTCCACTTTATCCCTAATTGCTGTACCCATTCTTGTAATGCATGTCCAGTAAAGTCGGTGCCTTGATCACTCTCAAGCACCTGCAGCTGGAGGCTGCAAAGAGACACTCTAGGACCCATCTGGTGGTTTGCTGATCTGCATAACATGCAGGAAAAGCAACCAACAGGCCAGCCAGTAGCTGTCATCCACACAAGTCATGGCATACCAATATCCTTCTGATATGGGCAGAGGTCCAATATAGTCTATCTGCCGCCTGATGAGGGATATTGGCCCCTTTACTATTGTCCCATGTTGCTGTGGGACTAAGTCCTTCTTAGAGCACAGAGGCTCTCCTTCTGGGCTCTGCTGACTTCTTCAAAGGTCAACAGCAAGCCCCACCAATGGGCTGCAGCCCACATTGCCTTTTGCCCCGCATGCAACATATGCTGATGTAACCATTGGGCTACATAGAGGCTTTCCTTCTAGCCAGTGCAACTGGGCCAATGCATCTGCTTCCTCATTCCCTGGGAATTCCAAAGGCAAATGGCCAGTCACATAATACATGGTAAAAGTCTTAGTCTGACCAGAGACCCATAGGTCTTGCCACAGCTCTTGCCCCCAAGGGGCCGGTGTAATCAACCATCCAGTTGGCATGGTACCTTGTCAGTAGCCACAGGGTCAAGCCCTGATAGACGGCCCAGCTGTCAGTGCAGACAACTATAGGGGAGGGCTCCTGGCTGATCATAAGCCATACTGCCCGCAACACATCCCATTGGCTGCCCTTCCCCTCTCCATCCTCCATCTATATTGTCTCAGTCATAGGATACAAAGACACAGCCCTTCACTTCAGGGGCTACCAATGACTGGAGCCATCTGTGTACCAAGCATCTTCAGGTATAGGGGATTTTCCCTCCTGATACGTACTCTCAGCTACCAATGGCTCAAAAGCAAGTTCTTTCTACTTTCCACTGGTATATGTCACTGGACCCAGTTAGTGTTGGAGTTCTCAACTTAAGGGGTAATGGAAAGGGAGCTATGCTGCTGTAATATACTCCCCATTTGGCCAGTGTAGTTGTCTATGCCATGCCACTCCATGGCTTTTGGGTCCAGTCTTGCACCCACCCCACAATGGGATAGGTAGTTATTACCTTGGCTGGAGCTGTTCTGGTGATGGGCTCCATAGCCATTAGGGTGTGGTACACAGCAGCCAGTTGCTTCTCTATCATGGTGTACCAGACCTCTGCTCCTTTCCATAGCTGTGACCAGAATCCAATAGGTTGGTGGGTCATTCAAGTTGCTGCCAAAGGCCCATCCATAACCATCTTCGGTTACATGAACATCTAGTTCACAGGGTCTTGATGAGTCCATTACATTCAACGCCTGTACAGCCTTGACTGCTCGTTTAGCAGCAGTAAAATCAGCTGCACATGTTTCATCCCAATCCCATCAGATGCCCTTTTGTATCAACTGGTATAAGGGCTTCAGAATTTGTGCCAAGTGAAGGATAAACACTCACCAGTAGCCCAAAAGACCCAAAAACTCTTGTAATACTGACACAGTGGTCTAGGAACTGCCCCTTCTAAATCTGCAAGAGAATCAGACATGAGCATAATATCATCAATGTCATGATACAGCTGCACTGTTTACGGTTTGTTCCAAGAGGCCAAGTCCTGGGCTACAAGTCCATGACAAGTGGTGGGACTGTGGAGGTATCTCTGTGGAAGAACAGTGATGTCCACTGCCAGCCTTCCCATGTGAAGATAAACTCTTTCTGACTTTCCTGTGTTATGTCAATAGAGAAGAAAACATTGGCAAGGTCCGCAACATAATGATACATCCCTAGTTCATGACTGAGGATATTCATAAGGGCTGCTATAGAGGGGACAGCAGCATGCAAAGGGGGTGTGACTTTATTCAATTCCCTTTAATCCATGGTCTTATGCCAGGAGCCATACGGCTTCTTCACTGGCCACACTGGGGAATTAAAAGGACTATGAGGGGGCTTTATGATGCCCACCTTCTCCAACTCTTGTAGAGTTTCTCCAATTTCCTTGTGTCCTCAGTTAATTTATATTGTTTAGTATTTGTCACCTGCTGAAGTACCGACAGAGCTACAGGCACATCTTGAGCATATCTCCTCAGAACTGCCTTTACCACACATACCCTTAGTCTAACTTACCTTCAGTGATCTGTAACCACTGGCCCTGCAGGATATCTACCCCCAAAATATATTCAGAGATGTAGAAATGTACATTGTATACTCCCTTGGAGGTAAACACCCTATCCACAGTGGGATTTGGGCTTTCTTCACTCTAATTGCTTTACCCCCATAGCCATCTATCACAGCAGGGGTCCCTGGGAAACACTCAGGGTTGCCATAAATCAGAAAACATTCAACTCCTGTGTCCACCAGTGCCAGGACATGTTGTACCTTCATGGGGGACCAATGAATTGCTAATTCTACATGTGGCCTCTGGTCCCCACCATGTCCCCAAGGTGGGAGCTTTGACCACCCCCCACCCCCAAGTCAAACCACAATGTCCAATTGTCCTCTTGTGGGGATGCAGGCCCAGGTGGAACCTGAGTACTGTTCTCCAGGAAGTCTTGCAGGGACACAGGCTAGAACTGCTGGAACTGCTGCTCTGGCTTTAACTAGTGCCATAATTCCAATAAGATCCGATTGGGCTGCCCATCAAATTTTTCTTTCACTACCCTGGCCTTTATCAAATCAACCACATATGGGTTCTCAAGAACTTCATGGGGCCCTCTACACCTTTCCTTTCAGCCTTAGCCAGTATTTCCTCTATGCTCTTAATTGTTTCAACTTCCCCCAGATCTGCTAAAGTATGAGTAGCCTCACTTATGGGTTGCCCTATGTGGGGGGCAAGAATAGTCACTAGGGACTCAAAGAGAGATGGGGGAGCTGCATGGAGCACCAGATTTCTTATTCCTATGGTGAACAACTCCTTATTGGGGCCCTGGGGGTCCATATTATAGATGATATTTTTCATGCCCAACTCCCATAACACCTGCTGGAGCTCTGCATGTTTTCCAGCTAGTAGGTAGTATGGTAAATCACCCTGATTAGGCCAAACTGCCCTGATGGCTGCTGTCAGCCAATCCAGAAGCACCTGATTTCCTGAGGTGTGATGGGCACACTGCAACTGCTGCCAGAGGGAAGAGTGAGTCAACAGGGAAGCCAGTCTACCCATATCAGAACCCAACATAACAATGTTTTCCACTCCCACATCCCAAAGACGCAAAAGCCATGTTGGCAGAGGTTCTGACGGCTTCTGCTGAATCCAGATGCTCATGTCCACCAGCTCATCCTGGGTATAGGGGCAGAGCATGGAGTACTCCACAACCTTGGGAGGGAGCAGCTCCTCCCCATGAGGAGCCCGCGGTTGTTGCATTTTATTTTCTTAATTACAACTGTGCAGGCCTTTAATATAGGAGAGGCTGGTGCCTCAGGCGGTGTTCTCGGCAGTAGTTCTGCCCTCAGCTGTACTCCCTCATTCTCCCCCAACATCTCTTCTACCATCTCCAGGGCTGAAGGCACTGCTCCTTCCTTCCCCTCCCCCATGGCCTTCTGCTACACCTTTTCTCCTGCTGTGCCCTCCCTCTCTGCTAATGTATTTTCCAGGAGTGCAAACTGTCTTCTCAATAACTGTCTCTTTCTTAATGGCATCGCATAGGTCATGGCCCAGCTCTTCCACGCAATGTTGAAGTGTGTCTCTCTCCTCAATAACCCTTTGTACTATCTCAAGAAACAAACAATCCCACAATCCTGGCTGTTACATGGCCACTCAGGGCCTCTAAGCAGTCTTATATCTCACAAAGGGCTAAGTCTACAGTTTCTGGTGTCTCCACCCTTCCCCAATTCTGGGGAAGGGCCCACCAATCTATGAGGTGCTTTACCCCAGACTAATTTCCCACTAAGGGCTCTCCAAGTGGAGCCCCATGGATAGGGGGTTCCTGGATGAAGCAGCACCCTCCACTGCTGCTGGAGGTAAGGGTGTGTTGTCACCCCCCCACCGCAGCAGCCACTGGGCCGTCACCTCCATCCACAGGGGTTTTCCAGGTATCTTCCCACCATCTCTAGGGGCAGCCCACCCAAGTGTTTAATCCATAAGGACAGGTTTTGGGTTTAGAGCACCTGCTGACTACTGCCAGGTATAATTCTGGGGCAAATATGTTCCCATCCCAGGGCAAATTACCTTTGAAACCAAAATCAGTCAAAGGGAGAAATAAAGTGGGATTTATTTCTTACAGGCAGTTTGTTGCTTACAAGCAGTCATCCACTCTGCTTGCCTGTGTCTCTTGTGACCAGGCTGCAAAAAAGGGTCCCGCCCAGCCTCTCAGATCCAGATATGCACTCACTCCCCCTTGTAATTATCTACTGATTTGGAGATGGACTACTTCTCTTCACCTCTTAGAAATACATATTGATGTGGAGATGCACTAAGGCCAGGCAAGAGATTCTGTAAATACTGCATTTTACCCGCCCCCACATACACAAATTATATACATATGTATGTACATATACATGTTCTCCATCCGACTGAAGCATAATTTGCATATGATAAATTCATTAATCTTTAAGCATATCATATAATGAGTTTTGGCAGTTGTACACATCTGTGAAACCAGCAGCACAATCAAGATTTAAAACATTTCCATCAAAAAGGTCCCTTGTGCCCCTTTGTAGTCAATTTCCTCCCCAGACCCCCAACCTGAGGCAATCATTTAATCTTTTTTCCTATCACTGTACTTTTGTTATTTCTAGGATTTTATGTAAATGGAATCATGCAGCATGTGATCTTTTGTGTTCAACTTCTTTCTCTTAGCATAATGTTCTTGAGACTCTTCCATGGTGCTGCATATTTTATATAAGTTACAGTACAATTGTTATTAATGACACTACTACTTAGTTTTCCCCAATTCATCTGCCTACCAAGAAGATTCAGTCTTTGTCATCTCAGGAGCGTTAATTATCTTTCTGGCTTGTGTTTTTGGTATTTTTGTGGCAGAGAATTGGGAGAATAGAAAGTGGAAGATAGAAATATAGAGACAGGAGGAAAAGAGGTGAGCAGTTCTCAAAGACTGATCTTTGGACCATCAGCTCATCTGGGTACTTGTTAGAAATGCTAGTTTTTGGGTCCCATCCCGGACCTCCTGAATCAGAAACTCTGAGTTCGAGCCCAGAGTTTGTGTTTTAAGAAGCTCTCCAGGTGACTCTGGTATACCTTAAACATGTTATAATAAAGGACTGAGGAAAGAAAAAAGGCAAAAGACAGACAAATCAGGTGGGCTGGGTATAGAAGAGAAGTTTCTGTGAGACAGAGGCCCAGGGTCAGCTATGGTTTATGAGGGAAGTAAAGATTTAATTTAACATTTCTGAGAATTAGGTATTTAGATCTCTTTCTGGTTTTCAAGACACACAAGTAAATGTTTGAGTCACCTTGAAATTGTTGTTGTGTGTGTGTGTGTGTGTGTTTAATAGCACTTTTTTGAGCCTGAGTACATGTGACTGAATTTATGAGGTCTATATTGTTTGTTCTCCACTCTGCAAGCATAACTGTCCAAATGGGGAAATGGTAGTACTGAATAGTAATGAAGTCTGTACAGCAATTAGTATTGAGGCCAGAATTCATTTAAAATTTGATCCAGTACTTCTTCACAGTACCTATATATTTTTTCTAGGCTCATAAGATGTTGTAAGGAAGAGAAGAAAAACTGCAAGGCTCTGACATTAAGGAGGAGGGTGATGGAACTTTGGAATGAGTGATTTGAACATGTTGCATATGAACCATGGTTTCACAGCACTGGGTAGATGCTTGGTGGGGAGGCAGAGATTGAAGGATGAGCAAGACACATTTAATGGACATTCGATTGCTAACTAAGACAGTAGCTTACTAAGACATGTTTAGCAGGTAGGGAGAACAGTTTGTACAATGGCAAGGTGATGTTGCATTGATTTTTATTTTAATCCTCAATTAAGACACTTCATTGTATGATCCTGGCACTCCTGCAAAATATCAGTTGCTCATATATGTGTAAGTTTGACTGGTAAGGAGGGAAAGATAGTCTCTTCAAGAGTTGGTGCAGGGAAAATTGGGTATTTACATGGAAAAGAAAAACTGGATATACCACACACCAAAATCAACTTAAAATATTTTAAACACTTAAACATAAGACTTGAAACTATAAAATTCCTAAAAGAAAACATGGGGGAAAAAGCTTCATGAGATTGGTTTTGTCTATGATTTCTTGGCGATGACACCAAAAGCTCAAGCAGCAAAGCAAAAACAGACAAGTGGGACCACATCAAACTTAAAGGCTTCTGAACAAACCCGGAAACAATCAAGAGTGAAAAGGCAACCCATAGAATGGGAGAAAATATTTGTAAACCATATATTTGATAAGGAGTTAATATCCAAAATATATAAAGAGTTCCTACAACTCAATAGTGAAAAAACAATAACCTGATTAAAAAGTGGGCAAAGCCCTTCAATAGACATTTCTCTAAAGAAGACATACAAATGATCATCAGGTATATGAAAAGATGCTCAGTGTCACCAATCATCAGGAAATGCAAGTCAAAACCACAATGAGATATCATCTCATGCCTATCAGAATGGCTATTATCAAAAAAAAAACCCAAAAGAAAACAAATATTGGTGAAGATGTGGAGAAATTGGAACCCCTGCACACTGATAATGGGAATGTAAAATGGTACAGTCATTACAGAAAACAGTATGGAGATTCCTCAAAATATTAAAAGTAGAACTATCATATTACTGAGTAATCCAACTTCTGGGTATTTATCTAAAAGAATTAAAATCAGGAGTTGAGGAGATATATACACTCCTATGTTCACTGCTGCACTATTCACAATGGCAAACACATGAAAATAACCTAAATGTCCATCAACCAAAGAATGGATAAGGAATATATGGTATATACTATAATAATATTATTCAGAAAAAAGGAAATCCCATCATCATATGTGATAGCATGGATGAAACTTGAAGACATTATGCTAAGTGAAATAAACTCACCACAGAAGGACAAATGCTGCATGATTACATTTGGATGAGGAATCTAAAATAGTGAAACTCACAGAAAAGAGTAGAATGGTGGTTCCCAGGGCCTTACCTTAGGTGGGCGGATGGGGAGTTGTTTCAACGACTATACAGTTTCAGTTTCACAAGATAAAAAAATTCTAGAAATCGAGACTTCCGGGAAGATGGCGGTGTGAGCAGGGCGGCAGAAATCTCCTCCCAACACTATATTTATCTACAAAAACACAGAAAATACATCTATTCCTAAAAGAGAGACGAGAATACACAGGAAAGCGCACAGCGTGCAGCTACACCCGAGAGGAATCGGCACCCCAAGAGGCGGGTAAGATACGGAGCCGCGACCCGGCGGGACCCGAGCCCTCCCCCACCCCAGCGCACCGGCGGGAGGAGAGGATTCAGAGCTGGGAGGGAGTGGAAGTACACCCCGCGAAGTAGCCAGCCCCGGTGATCTGCGCGGGGAGCGCTGACCCACACTGCGCAGTGCAGCGGAGATTGGAGAGACAGAGGGGCAGGATCTGAGCTGGGGAACGCGCCAGGGGGCTTGCAGCCGGCTCCGGGAAGGAAAAAAAAAAGTGCGCGCTTTCCTCAGCGGTCTTAAAGAGACAGGAGCCCAGCGGAGGAGCCGGATCGCCCCAGCACACTCAGCCCAGCAGGCTGGGAGTCCTGGGGAGTTTCAGACGCCTTAGCTGGCGACTGAGGAAGCGTAGCCATACTTAACACTTCCCACTGAGATCAACAGCCTCCTATTCATTCCCACCCCTGCCAGAGCGATAAAGGGCCCTGCGGAGCGGCACAGTCACAGCTGTGGAATAGTGGGGCAATAGCGCCACCTAGAGCATTCCCACAGAATCTACGTCCGGTGGGCATTTTTTTTGTTTTTTGTTTTGTTTTTGTTTTTTCTGTTCTTTCTTTTTTTTTCTTTTTTTCTTTCTTTTTTTTCCTTTTTTTTCTTTTTTTCTCTTTTTTTTCTTCTCTTTTTAAAGTCTTAAAGAGCCCAGCTGACATACGTTGCAACTATCAGTGACCAAATTATACAGCCATGAAAAGAAAGAGGAATATGGTTCAGACCAAAATCAACCAGACAACCCCAGAGAGGGAGTCTGAAGGGATGGAAATGCACAGCCTCCCTGAAAAAGAATTTAGAATAAAAGTCATAACCATGCTGATGGACTTACAGAGAAATGTGCAAGAGCTGAGGAGGAAGTGAGGGAACTGAGGAAAGACAATACAGAAATCAGACAAGCGATCGATGGGCTTAACAGCAGAATGGATGAGATGCGAGAGACTGTTAATGGAATAGAAAACAGAGAACAGGAGTACAGAGCAGCTGAGGCAGAGAGAGATAAAGGATTTCTAGGAATGAAAGAATATTAAGAGAACTGTGTGACCAATCCAAACGGAACAATATTCGCATTATAGGAGTACCAGAGGAAGAAGAGAGAGAAAAAGGGATAGAAAGTGTCTTTGAAGAAATAATTGCTGAAAACTTCCCCTCGCTGAGGAAGGAAGTAGTCTCGCAGTCCACCGAAGCTCATAGATCTCCCAACACAAGGGACCCAAGGAAGACAACACCAAGACACATAATTATTAAGATGGCAAAGATCAAAAATAAAGACAGGGTATTAAAGGCAGCTAGAGAGAGAAAAAAGATCACCTACAAAGGAAAACCCATCAGACTATCATCAGACTTCTCAACAGAAACCTTATAGGCCAGAAGAGAATGGCATGATATATTTAACATTATGAAACAGAAGGGCCTCGAACCAAGAATATTGTATCCAGCACGATTATCACTTAAATATGATGGAGGGATTAAACAATTTCCAGACAAACGAAAGTTGAGAGAGTTTGCCTCTCATAAACCACCACTACAGGATATCTTAAATGGACGGCTCTAGATGGAAGCACACCTAAGGCTAAAAGATGTCACCAGAGAAAATAAAATCATAGCAAAGAAAGCAGACCATCCAAATACTAACTAAAGGCAAAGAATAAAACACCTATTATAGAAAGAATGGGGGAGGAGGAATAAGAAGGGAGAGAAAGAAAGAAACATCAGACTGTGTTTACAATAACTTAACAAGAAAGTTAAGTTAGATTGTTAGATAGTAAAGAAACAACCCTTGAACCCTTGGTAACCACGAATCTAAAGCCAGCAATGGCAATAAGTACATACCTATCAATAATCACCCTAAATGTAAATGGACTGAATGCACAAATCAAAAGACACAGAGTAACAGAATGGATAAAAAAGCAAGACCCATCTATATGCTGCCTACAGAAACTCACCTCAAATCCAAAGATATACACAGACTAAAAGTGAAGGGATGGAAAAAGATATTTCATGCAAACAACAAAGAGAAAAAAGCAGGTGTTGCAGTACTTGTATCAGACAAAGTAGACTTCAAAACGAAGAAAGTAGCAAAAGATAAAGAAGGACATTACATAATGATAAAGGGTCAGTCCAACAAGAAGATATAACCATTATAAATAT
>JAVSCE010011457.1:0-21090 GCA_032199065.1 Smutsia gigantea
TCTTCTTAAAGTATTCCAAAAACAAAATTGTAGAAAAGGGAAAGCTTCAAAACTCATTTTACAAGGCATGTGTTACCCTCATACCAAACTAGACAAGGACACCACAAAAAAAGAAAATTATAGACCAATATCTCTGAGAACATAAATGCAAAAAGCCTCAAAAAAAGGTATTACCAAACTGAATTCAATAATACATTAAAAGTATCATACAGTACAATTCCAGGGATGCAAGGAAGGATCAACAGCCACATATCAGTCAATATAATACACCACATTAACAAAATGAAAGATAAAAATCACAGGATCTCGATAGATACAGAAAAATCATTTGACAAAATTCAACTGTGGGATTTATATATAAATCAAGTATAGAAATCAAACATATAATTATATATGACTTGATTATTTTTCCTGTAATTCCTGATAAGTGATCAAGAACAGAACAAACAAGAACAAAACAGTTTCTGTGACCTAATTGCCCTTGCTACTGTTTCAATACCATGTAAGACATCGCACCCCAGGAGACTGGAGACTACCGAGGATTAAGTTCTGAGTTACTTAATAATTGTGTATTAAGTCCCCCACACAGAATTGTATGGTTGTTGACATTTATTTGCTCAATAAATACGAAGGTTGCCCTCTCAGCACCACTCCTGTGCTGTTAAGCCTCAAGTCCCCTGGCTGGTCCTTTCAGGTCTTCAATACCTCATTGTGTCTCCTTCCTTAGCTGCGGGTAAGAAGCAGGGAGGGACCGACATTCAACATCCATTTGTGATAAAAACTCAGTATAATGGGTAAAGAGGGAATGTAGCTCAACATGATAAAGGCCACATATGACAAACTTACAGCTAATATCACATACAATGATGAAAATATGAAAGTTTTTCCTTTAAGATCAGGAACAAGACAAGAATGCCCACTCTCACTGTTTTTATTCAACATAGTACTGGAAGTCCTAGCTATAGCAATTACGTAAGAAAAAGAAAAGTCATGCAAATTGGCAAAGAAGAAGTAAGACTGTCACTATCTGCAGAACATGATACTATATATAGACTATCCTAAGGATTTTACCAAAAGCCAATAAATGAATATAATAATGAGGTAAGATACAAAAATAACATACAAAAATCTGTTGTATTTTATACACCAACAATGAACTATCAGAAAGAGAAACCAAGAAAACAGTTCTATTTATGAATGTATGAAAAAGAATAAAATGCCTAGAAATAAATTTAACCAAGGAAGTTAAAAGACTTGTACACTGAAAACTACAAGATATTGATGAAATATTGAAGAATATACAAATAAATGGAAATAAATGGAAAGATATTCTGTTCTGATGTGTTGGAAGAATTAATAGTGTTAAAACGACCACACTAACCAAAGTAATCTACAGATTCAATGTAATCCCCTTCAAAATTCCAAGGGCATTTTGCAAAGACCTAGAACAAATACTTCTAAAATTTATATGGATCTAGAAAAGACCTTGAGTAGCTAAAATAATGCTGAGAAAGAACAAAGCTAGTGGTATCATATCCCCTGATTCAAACTATATTACTGAACGTTAGTAATCAAAGCAGTACAGTATTGCCATAAAAACAGACACATAGATCAATGGAACAGAATAGAGAGCCCAGAAATAAAACCATGCATATATGGTCAATTAATTTATGACAAAGGAGGCAAGAATATGTAATGGGGAAAGGACAGTATCGTATCTTCAATAAGTGGTGCTGGGTAAACTGGACAGCTACATGCAAAATAATGAAACTCGATCACTATCTTACCTTATATATATTTTATATATATGTTATCTATCTTATATATATCTTATGTGTATATATATAAATTCTTATATATAAAAAACTAACTCAAAATGGATTGAAGGCTTGAATGTAAGACCTGAAGAAAACATAGGCAGTAAGCTCCTTGACTTCAGTCTTAAGAGATGATTTTTGGAAGTTACTCCAAAAGCAAGGGAAAAGAAGCAAAAATATGAGACTACATCAAACAAAAATGCTTCTAAACAGTGAAGGAAAATTAAAAGGCAACCTACTGAATGGGAGAACATATTTATAAGTCATATTTCTGTCAAGTGGTTAATATCCAAAACATAAAACTCATACAATAACAAAAAAATCAAACAATCTCAATAAAAATGGGCAGATGATTTGAATAAACATTTTTTCAGGGAAAACAAACAGATGTCCAAGAGGCACATGAAAAGATGCTAAAGATGACCTATCATTAGGTTATTGCAAACAAAATCACAATGAGCTATCACAGTACAGTCAGAATTGCTATTTTTGAAAAAGAAGTAACTAATGAGTGTTGGTGAGGATGTGGAGAAAAGGAACCCTTGTGCACTACTCGTGGAAATATAAATTGGTGGGTGCAGCAGCCATGGAAAACTGTATGAAATTTCCTCAAAAAATTAAAAATAGAACTACTGCATGATCCAGCAATTCTACTACTGGGTATCTATCTGAAAAAAAGAAAAACATTAATTTGGAAAGTTATATGTGCCCCTTTGTTCACATCAGCATTATTTAAAATAGCCAATATATGGAAATAGCCTAAGTGTCCATTGATGGATGAATGGATAAAGAAGACATGGTATGTATGTATGTATGTATGTATGTATAATGGAATAATACACAGCCATAAAAAAGAACAAAATCTTTCCATTTGTGCCAACACAGATCAACCTTAAAGGTATTACATGAAGTAAGATAAGTCAGACACAGACAAATACTGCATAATTTCACTTACATATGGAATCTAAAAAGCAAAACAAATAAGCAAAACAAAACCAAGACTCACAGATACAGAGAACAGATTGGTAGTTGCCAGAGGAAAGAGTATTAGTAGGCTTTGAAATGGGTGAAGGGAATCAAGAAGTACAAAATTCCAGTTATAAAATAAGTAGGTCATGGGGATGTAATGTACAGCATAGGAAATATTGTCAATAACATTTTATTACTTTTGTAAGGTTACAAAATGTAACTAGACTTAGTGTGAGGATCACTTCACAGTGTATACAAATGTTGAATCAGTGTGTTGTATACCTAAACCTAATGTAATATTCTAAGTCAATTATACCTCTATAATAAAAAAAATTGAAGACACTCATGTCTTAAAAAAGGGTTCTGTGTAGTTACATTTTCCATAAAACTAGAACAAACAAGCATAAGCACAGCCACAAAGAATATTGTTTCCATTAAAGTGAGAGAAATAATTATTTTATAACAAATTATTATATCTTAATGATGTGGCTTTTAATTCCCAATTTTCTTTTCTCTTAAATTCAACTATTTGATTTGTATAATCTATATGAAATAAGTCTGTCCTTATTGTAGAATAAATAATGCACTACTCTAAAATTTCCATACTGAGGAAGGAATACTTTTTTCTTTTAACATTCACATGGAGTTACCATAAACATTAACAAAGGCCCAGGAGAACCAATTGGTCATAATTAAGAAAAGAAAATTCCCTAACATGGCCAAGGTGAGCCTAGAGAGACTCAGCTTGCCATCTCTCTCTGGCAGAGATGGTTGTAGTCACCACCTGATTCAATGGCAGTAATGTCTTAACTAGTTTATACTGTGACTACTATGCTTTGCTGCTTTGGAACTGTTAACGCGACAGCTTTAAAGATAGTCACTTTGTATCTTTATAGTATCTTTCCTCTCTGATTATCCCCACTTACAGAAATCAGTTTTCTAAAATCATTTACATAAAACAACATCCCATTTATTTCTGCCACAACTAAAATCTCTTTAATGTGGTGCTGTCTGTCTGTGTGTGTGTCTGTGAGTGTTTATGTCTTTGCTTTATTTTTTAGTTTATTTTAGGAACTTGTATCCTAAAGTTCAGGGTCATTTTTTTCCCCAAGTGTTCTGGAAAATCATGCTGGGCAACACAAAGGACACAAGGAAGACAACACCAAGACATATAATAATTAAAATGCCAAAGATCAAGGACAAGGACAGAGTATTAAAAGGAGTCAGAGAGAGAAAAAAGATCACCTACAAAAGAAAACCCATCAGGCTATCATCAGACTTCTCAGTAGAAACCTTACAGGCCAGAAAGGAGTGGCATGATATATTCAATGAAATAAAACAGAAGGGACTCCAGCCAAGAATACTCTACCCAGCAAGGTTATCATTTAAATTTGAAGGTGGGATTAAACAATTTCCAGATAAGCAAGAGTTGAGGGAATGTACCTTCCACAAACCATCTCTACAGTGCTCCTAAGGCTAAATAGGTGTCACCAGAGAAAACCACAGTAAAGGAAGTAGACTAGTTAATTACTAACCAAATACAAAATTAAATTGGCTACCCACAAAGTCAGTCAAGGGATACACAAAGAGTACAGAACATGACACCTAACATATAAAGAGTGGAGAAGGGGGGAAGATCGCGGCGTGAGCAGGGCAGCAGAAATCTTCTCCCAACACTATATTTATCTACGAATATACAGCAAATACATATATTCCTAAAAGAGAGACGAGAATACACAGGAAAGCGCACAGCGTGCAGATACACCTGGGAGGTATCGGCACCCCAAGAGGCGGGTAAGATCCGGAGCCACGACCCGGCGGGACCCGAGCACTCGCCCACCCCAGCGCACCGGCGGGAGGAGAGGATTCAGAGCCGGGAGGGAGTGGAAGTACACCCTGCGAAGTAGCCAGCCCCGGTGATCTGCACGGGGAGCGCTGACCCACATTGCGCAGTGCAGTGGAGATTGGAGAGACAGAGGGGCAGGATCTGAGCGGGGAATGCACCAGGGTGCTTGTAGCTGGCTCCCGGGAAGGAAAAAAACAACAACGCGTTTTCTTCAGTGGTCATAAAGTGACAGGAGCCCAGCGGAGGAGCCGGATCGCCCCAGCACACGCAGCCCAGCAGGCTGGGAGTCCTGGGGAGTTTCAGATGCCTTAGCTGGCCACTGGGGAAGCGTGGCTGTACTTACACTTCTTACTGAGATCAACAGCCTCCCATTCGTTCCCACCCTGGCCAGAGCGATAAAGGGCCCTGCAGAGCATTGTGGCCACGGCTACAGAATAGTGGGGCAACAGCGCCACCTACAGCATTCCCACAGAATCTACTCCCGATGGGCGTTTTTTTTGTTTGTTTTTTTGTTTTGTTTTGTTGTCTTTTTTGCTTTTTCTTTTCATTTTTTTCTCTTTTTAAAGTCTTAAAGAGCCCAGCTGACATACGTGGCAACTACCAGTGACCACTTCAATAGCCATGAAAAGACAGAGGAATATGGTTCAGACCAAAATCAACCAGACAACCCCAGAGAGGGAGCCTGAAGGGATGGAAATGCACAGTCTCCCTGAAAAAGAATTCAGAATGAAAGTCATAACCATGCTGATGGACCTACAGAGAAATGTGCAAGAGCTGAGGGAGGAAGTGAGGGAAGTGTGGAAAGACAATGCAGAAATCAGACAAGCGATCAACAGGCTTAACAGCAGACTGGATGAAATGCAAGAGACAGTGAATGGAATAGAAATCAGAAAACAGGAATACAGAGAAGCTGAGGCAGAGAGAGAAAAATGGATTTCGAGGAATTAAAGAATATTAAGAGAACTGTGTGACCAACCCAAACAAAATAATATTCGCATTATAGGAGTACCACAGGAAGAAGAGAGAGAAAAAGGGATAGAAAGTGTCTTTGAAGAAATAATTGCTGAAAACTTTCCCTCACTGGGGAAGGATATAGTCTTGCAGTCCACCGAAGCCCACAGATGTCCCAACACAAGAGACCCAAGGAAGACAAAACCAAGACACATAATAATTAAAATGGCAAAGATCAAAGATAAAGACAGGGTATTAAAGGCAGCCAGAGAGAGAAAAAAGATCACCTACAATGGAAAACCCATCAGACTATCAGCAGACTTCTCAACAGAAACCAACAGAAGAGAATGGCATGATATATTTAACGTTATGACACAGAAGGGCCTCGAACCAAGAATATTGTATCCAGCACGATTATCATTTATATATGATGGAGGGATTAAACAATTTCCAGACAAATGAAAGTTGAGAGAGTTTGCCTTTCATAAAACACCACTACAGAATATCTTAAATGGACGGCTCTAGATGGAAACACTCCTAAAGCTAAAAAGATGTCACCAGAGAAAATAAAATCATAGCAAAGAAAGCAGACCATCCAAATACTAACTAAAGGCAAAGACTTAAACACCTAGTGTGTAAAGAATGGAGGAGGAAGAATAAGAAGGGAGAGAAGTAAAGAAACATCAGACAGTGTTTATAATTACTTAACAAGAAAGTTAAGTTAGATTGTTAGATAGTAAAGAAGCAACCCTTGAACCTTTGGTAACCACGAATCTAAAGCCAGCAATGGCAAAAGTACATATCTATCAATAATCACCCTAAATGTAAATGGACTGAATACACCAATCAAAAGACACAGAGTAACAGAATGGATAAAAAAGCAAGACCCATCTATATGCTGCTTACAAGAGACTCACCTCAAACCCAAAGATATATACAGACTAAAAGTGAAGGGATGGAAAAAGATATTTCATGCAAACAACAAAGAGAAAAAAGCAGGTGTTGCAGTACTTGTATCAGACAAAATAGACATCAAAAAGAAGAAAGTAGCAAGAGATAAAGAAGGACATTACATAATGATAAAGGGGTCAGTCCAACAAGAAGATATAACCATTATAAATAATATGCACCCAACACAGGAGCGCCAGCATACGTGAAACAAATATTAACAGAATTAAAGGAGGAAATAGACAGCAATGCATTCATTTTAGGAGACGTCAACACACCACTCACTCCAAAGGACAGATCAACCAGACAGAAAATAAGTAAACACACAGAGGCACTGAACAACACACTAGAACAGATGGACCTAAGAGACATTTATAGAACTCTACACCCAAAAGCAACAGGATACATATTCTTGTCAAGTGCACATGGAACATTTTCCGGAATAGACCACATACCAGGCCACAAAAAGAACCTCAGTAATTTCAAAAATATTGAAACCCTACCAACCAACTCCTCAGATCACAAAGGTATAAAACTAGAAATAAATTTTAGAAAGAAATCAAAACGGCTCACAAATTCATGGAGACTTAACAACACGCTCCTAATTAATCAATGGGTCAATGACCAAATCAAAACAGAAATCAAAGAGTATATGGAGACAAATGACAACAACAACACAAAGGCACAGTTTCTGTGGGATGCAGGAAAGACAGTTCTAAGAGGAAAGTATATTGCAATCCAGGCTTATCTAAGGAGAGAACATTCCCAAATGAACAGTCTAAGGACACTATTACTGAAATTGGAAAAAGAAGAACAAATGAGGCCCAAAGTCACCAGAAGGAGGGACATAATAAAGATTGGAGAAGAAATAAATAAAATTGAGAAGAATAAAACAATAGAAAAAATCAATGAAACCAAGAGCTGGTTCTTTGAAAAAATAAACAATATAGATAAACCCCTAGCCAGACTCACTAAGAGAAAAAGAGAATGTACACACATAAACAGAATCAGAAATGAGAAAGGAAAAATCACGACGGACCACACAGAAATACAAAGAATTATAAGACAATATTATGAAAATCTATATGCTAACAAGCTGGAAAACATAGAAGAAATGGTCGATTTCTTAGAAAAATACAACCTTCCGAGACTGACCAAGCAAGAAACAGAAAAACTAAACAGACCAATTACCAGCAACGAAATTCAATTGGTAATCAAAAAACTACCCAAGAACAAAACCCCCGGACCAGATGGATTCACCTCTGAATTCTACCAGACATATAGAGAAGAAATATCACCGATTCTCCTTAAACTTTTCCAAAAAATAGAAGAGGGAATACTTCCAAACTCATTCTATGAAGCCAGCATCACTCTAATACCAAAACCGGGCAAAGACCTCACCAAAAAAGAAAATTACAGACCAATATCCCTGATGAACATAGATGCAAAAATACTCAACAAAATATTAGCAACCTGAATTCAAAAAATACATCAAGAGGATCATACACCATGATCAAGTGGGATTCATCCCAGGGATGGAAGGATGGTACAACATTCAAAAATCCATCAACATCATCCACTACATCAACAAAAAGAAGAACAAAAACCACATGATCATCTCCATAGATGCTGAAAAAGCATTTGACAAAATTCAGCATCCATTCCTGACGAAAACTCTCAAAAAATGTGTATAGACTGCAAGTACCTCAACATCATAAAGGCTATATATGACAAGCCCACAGGTAACATCATACTTAATGGCGAGACACTGAAAGCTTTTCGTCTAAGATCAGGAACAAGACAGGGATGCCAACTCTCTCCACTGTTATTCAACATAGTATTGGAGGTCCTAGCCACTGCAATCAGACAAAACAAAGACATACAAGGCATCCAGATTGGTAAAGAAGAAGTCAAATTGTCACTATTTGCAGATGACATGATACTGTACATAAAAAACCCTAAAGACTCCATTCTAAAACTACTAGAACTAATATCTGAATTCAGCAAAGTTGCAGGATACAAAATTAACACACAGAAATCTGTTGCTTTCCTATACACTAACGATGAACTAACAGAAGAGAAATCAGAAAAACAATTCCATTCACAATTGCATCAAAAAGAATAAAATACCTAGGAATAAACCTAACAAAGGAAGTGAAAGACCTGTACTCTGAAAACTACAAGACACTCCTAAGAGAAATTAAAGAGGACACTAACAAATGGAAATGCATCCCATGCTCTTGGCTAGGAAGAATAAATATTGTCAAAATGGCTATACTACCTAAAGCAATCTGCAGATTCAATGCAATCCCTATCAAACTACCAACAGCTTTCTTCAATGAACTCGAACAAATAATTCTAAAATTCATATGGAACCACAAAAGACCCCGAATAGCCAAAGCAATCCTGAGAAGGAGGAATAAAACAGGTGGAATTACACTCCCTGACTTCAAGCTCTACTACAAAGCCACAGAAATCAAGACAATTTGGTACTGGCACAAAAACAGACCAGTGGAACAGAATAGAAAATCCAAACATTAACCCAAACATATACAGTCAATTAATATTTGATAAAGGAGCCTTGTATATAAAATAGGGAGATGACAGCCTCTTCAGCAGCTGGTGTTGGAAAAACTGGACAGCTACATGTAAGAGAATGAAACTGGACTACTGTCTAGCCCCATACACAAAGGTAAACTCAAGGTGGATCAAAGACCTGAATGTAAGTCATGAAACCATAAAACTCTTAGAAAAGAACATAGGCAAAAAATCTCTTGGACATGAACATGAGCGACTTCTTCATGAACATATCTCCCCGGGCAAGGGAAACAAAAGCAAAAATGAACAAGTGGGACTATATCAAGCTGAAAAGCTTCTATGCAGCAAACAACACCATCAGTGGTACAAAAAGACATCCTACAGTATGGGAGAATATATTAATAATTCATGTATCTGATAAAGGGTTGACATCCAAAATATATAAAGAACTCATGCACCTTAACAAATAAAAAGCAAATAATCCAATTAAGAAATGGGCAGAGGACATGAATAGACACTTCTCTAAAGAAGAAATTCAGATGGCCAACAGGCACAGGAAAAGATGCTCCACATCGCTAATCATCAGAGAAATGCAGATTAAAACCACAATGAGATATCACCTCACACCAGTGAGGATGGCCAACATCCAAAACACAAACAACAACAAATGTTGGCGAGGATGTGGAGAAAAGGGAACCCTCCTACACTGCTGGTGGGACTGCAAATTAGTTCAACCATTGTGGAAAGCAGTATGGAGGTTTCTCAAAAAACTCAAAGTAGAAATACCATTTGACCCAGGAATTCCACTCCTAGGAATTTACCCTAAGAATGCAGCAGCCCAATTTGTAAAAGACAGATGCACCCCTATGTTTATTGCAGCACTATTTACAATAGTCAAGAAATGGAAGCAACCTAAGTGTCCATCATTAGATGAATGCATAAAGAAGAAGTGGAACATATACACAATGGAATATTATTCAGCCATAAGAAGAAAACAAATCCTACCATTTGCAACAACATGGACAGAGCTAGAAGGTATTATGCTCAGTGAAATAAGCCAAGCCGAAAAAGACAAGTATCAAATGATTTCACTCATATGTGGAGTATAAGAACAAAGAAAAAATACTGAAGGAACAAAACAGCAGCAGACTCGCATTACCCAAGAACGGACTAATAGTTCCCAAAGGGAAAGGGACTGGGGAAAATGGGTGGGAAGGGAGGGTAAGAGGGAAAAGGGGGCATTACGATTAGCAGACGTAATGCTGGGGCAGCACGGGGAGGGCTGTACAACTCGGAGAAGACAAGTAGTGATTCTATAGCACCTCACTATGCTGATGGACAGTGACTGTAATGGGGTTGGTTGGGCGGACCTGATGAAGGGGTAGTTTAATAACCATAATATTGCACATGTAATTGTAGATTAATGATACCAAAATAAATTATATTAAAAACAAGAGTGGAGAAGGAAGAAAAAGAAGGGAGAAAAAAAGAATCTTCAGATTGTGTTTATAATATTGTAATTAGCGAGTTGAGTTAGACTGTTAGATAGTAAAGAAGCTGATATTGAACCTTTGGTAAACAAGAATCCAAAGCCTACAATGGCAATCAATACATATCTATCAATAATCACCCTTAATGTAAATGGAGTGAATGCATCAATCAAAAGACATAGAGTTATGTAATGCATAAAAAAGACCCATCTATATGCTTCCTACAAGAGACTAACTTGAAACCAAAAGGCATACACACTCTAAAAATGAAGGGGTGGAAAAAGATATTTCATGCAAACAACAGGGAGAAAAAAGCAGGAGTGGCAATACTTGTATCAGATAAAAAATATTTCAGAACAAAGAAAGTAACAAGAGAAAGAGACGGACATTATATAATGACAAAGGTGTCAGCCCAACAAGAGGATATAACTACTATAAATATCTATGCACCTGACGTGGGAGGATCCAAATATGTGCAACAAATACTAACATAATTAAAGGGGGAAATAGAATGCAATGCATTCATTTTATAAACTTCAACACACCACTCAGTCCAAAGTACATATCACCCAGAAAGAAAACAAGTAAGGATACAGAGGCAGTGAACAACACATTAGAACAGATAACTGACATCTATAGAACACTCCACCTTAAAGCAGCAGGATACACATTCTTTTCAAGTGCAGATGGAACATTTCCCACAATAGATCACATACTAGACCACAGAAAGAGCCTCAGAAAATTAAAAACGATTGAAATTTTACCAGTCAACTTCTCAGATCACAAAGGTATGAAACTAGAAATAAGTTGTACAAAGAAAACAAAAAGGCCCACAAACACATGGAGGATTCACAATATGCTCCTAAATAACCAATGGAGCAATGACCAAATTAAAACAAAGATCAAGCAATACATGAGGACAAATGAAAAGAACAGCTTAATGCCCCAACTTCTGTGGGAAGCAGTGAAGGCAGTTAGTCCTAGGAGGAAAATATATAACAATTCAGGCCTTTTAAAAAAGGAAAAACAATCCCAAATTAACAGTCTAAACTCACAATGAGTGAAACTGGAAAAAGAACAAATGAGGCCCCAAGTCAGTAGAAGGAGTGACATAATAAAGATCAGACAAGAAATAAATAAAATTGAGAAGAATAAAACAATAGAAAGAATTAATGAAACCAAGAACTGGTTCTTTGAGAAAATAAACAAAATAGATAAACCCCTAGCAAGACTTATCAAGAAAAAAAGAGAGTCTACACACATAAACAGAATCAGAAATGAGAAGCAAAAAATCACTACAGACACCACCAAAATTCAAAGAATTATTACAGAATAATATAAAAAATTATATGTTAACAAACTGGATAGTCTAGAAGAAATGGACAACTTTCTAGAAAAATACAACCTTCCAAAGCTGACCCAGGAAGAAACAGAAAATCTGAACAGACCGATTACCAGCAATGAAATTGAATCAGTAATGAAAAAACCACCCAAGAACAAAACCTCCAGAACAGAGGGCTACACCAGTGAATTTTTTTTATTAAGGTATTATTGATCTACACTCTTATGAAGGTTTCACATTAAAAAACAATGTGGTTACTACAATCATCCCTGTTATCATGTACCCTCCATACCCCATTGCAGTCACTCCCCATCAGTGTTGTAAGATGCCACAGTCACTATTTGCCTTCTCTGTGCTACACTCTCTTTCCCCTGATCCTCCCCCCACATCACATGTGCCAATCATAATAGCCCTGAATCCCTGTCTCCCCGCTTCACCACTCACCTTCCCCCAACGCTTCCCCTTTGGTAACTGCTAGACCCTTCTTGGAGTCTGTGAATCTGTTGCTGTTTTGTTCCTTCAGTTTTGCTTCATTGTTATACTCCACAAAAGAGGGAAATCACTTAGTACTTGTCTTTCTCTGCCTGGCTATTTCACTGAGCATAATATCCCCCAGCTCTACCCATGTTCTTGCAAATTGCAGATTTTGTTTCTTTCTTATGGCTGAGTAGTATTCCATTGTGTATATGTACCACCTCACCTTTATCCATTCATCTACTGATGGACACTGAGGTTGCTTCCATATCTTGGCTATTGTAAATAGTGCTGCAATAAACATAGGGGTGCACATGTCTTTTTGAATCTGAGAAAATATATCCTTTGGGTACATTCCTAGGAGTGGAGTTGCCAGGTCAAATGGTATTTCTATTTTAAGTTTTTTGAGGAACCTACATATTGCTTTCCACAATGGTTGAGTAAGATTACATTCCCACCAACAGTGTAGGAGGCTTCCCCTTTCTCTACGTCCTCATCAGCATTTGTTGTTCTTAGTCTTTTTGATACTGGTCATCTTAACTGGTGCGAGGTGATATCTCATTGTGGTTTTTATTTGCATTTTCCTAATAATTAGTGATGTGGAGCATCTTTTCATGTACCTGTTAGCCATCTGAATTTCTTCTTTGGAGAAGTGTCTGTTCATATCCTCTGCCCATTTGTTAATCAGGTTATTTGCTTTTTTGGTGTTGAGGCATGTGAGTTACTTATATATTTTGGATCTTAACCCCTTGTCGGATATGTCATTTACAAATATATTCTCCCATACTGTAAAATGCCTTTTTTAGTCTGTTGATGGTGCTCTTTGCTGTACAGAAGCTTTTAAGTTTGGTGTAGTCCCAGGTGTTCATTTTTGCTCTTGTTTCCTTTGCTCAAGGAGATGCATTCAGAAAAAAGTTGCTCATGTTTATAGTCAGGAGATTTTTGCCTATGTTATCTTTTAAGAGTTTTATGGTTTCATGACTTGTGCCAGTACCAAACTGTCTTGATTACTGTGGCTTTGTAGCAGAGCTTGAAGTTGGGGACCATAATCTCCCCAGCTTTATTCTTCCTTCTCAGGACTGCTTTCACTTTTCGGGGTCTTTTGTGATTCCATATGAATTTTAGAACAATTTCTCTAATTTGTTGAAGAATGCTGTCAGTATTTTGATAGAAATTGCATTGAATCTGTAGATTGCTTTAGGCAGGATGGCTGTTTTGACAATATTAATTCTTCCTATCCATGAGCACAGGATGTGTTTCCATTTATTGGTATCTTCTTTAATTTCTCTCATGAGTGTCTTGTAGTTTTCAGAGTATACGTTTTTCACTTCCTTGGTTAGGTTTATTCCTAGGTATTTTATTCTTTTTGATGCAATTATGAATGGAATTGTTTTCCTGATTTCTCTTTCTGTTAGTTCATCATTAGTGTATAGGAATGCAACAGATTTCTGTGTATTAATATTGTATCATACTACATTGCTGAATTCAGATATTAGATCTAGTAGTTTTGAAGTGGATTCTTCAGGGTTTTTTATGTACAATATCATGTCATATGCAAAATGTGACAGTTTAGTTTCTTCTTTATCAGTCTGGATGCCTTTTATTTATTTGTGTTGTCTGATTGCTGTGACGAGGACCTCCAGAATGATGTTGAATAAAAGTAGAGATAGTGGGCATTCTTGTCATGTTCCCGATCTTAAAGGAAAGGCTTTCAGTTTCTCACTGTTAAGGATGATGTTGGCTGTGGGTTTGTCATATTTGGCCTTTATTATGTTGAGATACTTGCCCTCTATACCCATTTTGTTGAGGGTTTTTATCATGAATGGTGTTGAATTTTGTCAAATGCTTTTTCAGCATCTATGGAGATGATCAGGTGGTTTTTGTCTTTCTTTTTGTTGATGTGGTGGATGATATTGATGGATTTTCTAATATTGTACTGTCCTTGCATCCCTGGAATAAATCCTACTTTAACATGATGGATGATCTTTTTGATGTTTTTTTGAATTCAGTTTCCTAGTATTTTGTTGAATATTTTTTGCATCTATGTTCATTGGGGATATTGGTCTGTAGTTTTCTTTTTTTGTGGTGTCTTTGCCTGGTTTTATTATTAGGGTGATGCTGTCCTTATAGAATGAGTTTGGAAGTATTCCTTCCTCTTCTACTTTTTCGAAAACTTTAAGGAGGATGGGTATTAGATCTTCACTAAATGTTTTATAAAATTCAGTGGTGAAGCCATCCTGTCCAGGGTTTTTTTTCTTGGATAGTTTTTTGATTACCAACTCAATTTTGTTCCTAGTAATTGGTCTATTCAGATTTTCTGTTTCTTTCTTGGTCAGCCTTGGAAGGTTATATTTTTCTAGAAAGTTGTTTATTTCTTCTAGGTTATCCAGGTTGTTACAATATAATTTCTCATATTATTCTTTAATAATTCTTTGTATTTCTGTGGTGTCTGTAGTGATTTTTCCTTCCTCATTTCTGATTCTGTTTATGTGTGTAGACTCTCTTTTTTTCTTAATAAATCTGGCTAGGGGTTTATCTATTTTGTTTATTTTCTCAAAGGACCAGTTTCTGCTTTCACTGATTCTTTCTATTGTTTTATTCTTCTTTATTTTATTTATTTTTCCTCTAATCTTTATTACGTCCCTTCTTCTACTAACTTTGGGCCTCAATTTGTTCTTCTTTTTCTAGTTTTGTTAATTGTGAGTTTAGCTTGTTCATATGGGATTGTTCTTTCCTGAGGTAGGTCTGTATTGCAATATACTTCCCTTTTAGCACCGCCTTCTCTGCATCCCACAGATTTTGTGTTGTTTAGTTATTGTTGTCATTTGTCTCCACATATTGCCTGACTGCTCTTGTTATTTGGAGCATATTGTTAAGCCTCCATGTGTTTGTAGACTTTTTCGTTTTCTTTGCATAATTTATTTCTAGTTTCATTTCATTGAGGTCTGAGAAATCGGTTTATACAATTTCAATCTTTTTGAATTTACTGAGGCTCTTTTTGTGGCCTAGTATATGATCTATTCTTGAAAATATTCCATGTGCACTTGATAAGAATGTGTATCCTGCTGCTTTTGGGCATAGAGTTCTGTAGATATCTGCTAGGTCCATCTGTTCTAGTGTGTTGTTCAGTGCCTCTGTGTCTTTACTTATTTTCTGTCTGGTTGATCTGTCCTTTGAAGTGAGTGGAGTGTTTAAGTCTCCTAAAATGAGTGCATTGCATTCTATTTCCCCTCTTAATTCTGCTAGTATTTGTTTCACATATGTAAGTGCTCCTTTGTTGGGTGCATAGATATTTATAATGGTTATATCCTCTTCTTGGATTGACCCCTTTATCATTATGTAATGTCTGTCTTTGTCTCTTGCGACTTTCTTTATTTTAAAGTCTATTTTGTCTGATACAAGTACTGCAACACCTGCTTTTTTCTTTGTATTAATTGCACGAAATATCTTTTTCCATCCCTGTACTTTCAGTGTGTGTATGTCTTTGGGTTTGAAGTGAGTCTCTTGTAGGCAGCATATAGATGGATCTTGTTTTTTTAATCCATTCAGTAACTATGTATTTTGATTGGTGCATTTAGACCATTTACATTTAGGGTGATTATTGATGTGAATGTACTTATTGCCATTGCAGGCTTTAGATTCTTGGTTACCAAAGATTCAATTGTAACTTCCTTACTATCTAAGAGTCCAACTTAACTCACTTAGTATGCTATTACAGACACAACCTAAAGATTCTTTTTTGTTTCCCCTCCTTTTTTTCCTCCTCCATTCTTTGTATGTTAGGTATCATATTCTGGACTCTTTGTCTATCCCTTTTTATTACCTCTGCTGCTAGCTATTTAACCTTAGGAACCCTTCCATCTATAGCAGTCCCTCCGGAATACACTGTAGAGATGTTTTGTGGGAGCTAAATTTTCTCAGCTTTTGCTTATCTGGAAATTGTTTAATCCCTCTTTCAAATTTAAATGATAAGGACTTCCGGGAAGATGGCAGGGGCCCAATGGAGGAGCAGGATAGTCCCCGCGCACTCAGCCAAGCAGGCTCGGAGTCCTGGAGAATTTTGGTCCCCTTGGACTGTGGCTGGAAAAGCAGTTGCACAGAGACCTACCACAGAAATCAGCAGCATCCCATTCGTTCCCTCCCCAGCCAAAGTCCCAAAGGTCCCGGCGGAGCGGCATGGCGGCGGAATAGTGGAGCACAGCGTCACCTACAGGATCCTCAAAGAAACTACATTTGGGAGGCGTCTTTTTTCTTTCTATTCTCCCTTTTTTCTTTTTGTGACCACTTCTATTACCATGAAAAGACAGAGAAATATGGTACAAACAAAACTTACCCAGAAAACCCCAGACGAGACTACCCCAGAGAGGGAGTCTGAAGGGATGGACATGCACAATCTTTCTGAAGAGGAATTCAGAATAAAAGTCATAACCATACTGACAGATCTACAGAGAGATATGCAAGAGCTAAGGAAGGAAGTGAGGGAAGTGAGGAAAGACAATGCAGCCATGAGACAAGTGATCGAAGGGCTTAGCAGCAGACTGTGATGAGATGCAAGAGACTGTTACTGGAATAGAAATCAGAGAACAGGAATACAGAGAAGCTGAGGCAGAGAGAGATAAAAGGATCTCTAGGAATGAAGGAATTTTAAGAGAACTGTGTGACCAATCCAAATGGAACAATATTCACATTATAGGAATACAAGAGGAAGAAGAGAGAGAAAAAGGGATAGAAAGTGTCTTTTAAGAAATAATTGCTGAAAATTTCCCCAACCTGGGGAAGGAAATGGTTTCTCAGACCATGGAAGGCCACAGATCTCCCAACACAAGGGACCCAAGGAAGACAACACGAAGTCACATAATAATTAAAATGGTGAAGATCAAAGATAAGGACAGAGTATTGAAGGCAGCTAGAGAGAGAAGAAATATCACCTACAAAGGAAAATTCATCAGACTATCATCAGACTTCTCAACAGAAACCTTACAGGCCAGAAGAGAATGGCTTGATATATTTAACGTAATGAAACAGACGGGCCTCAAACCAAGAATACTGTATCCAGCACAATTATCATTTAAATTTGAGGGAGGGATTAAACAATTCCCAGACAGGTGAAAACTGAGGGACTTTGCCTCCCATAAACCACCTCTTCAGGGTAGCTTAAAGGGACTGCTCTAGATGGAAGCACTCCTAAGGCTAAAAAGAGGTCACCTGAAAAAAAAATCATAGTAAAGAAAGAAGACCATCCAAATACTAACTAAAGGCAAAGAATAAAACACCTAGTAAATAAAGAATAGACGAGGAACAATAAGAAGGGAGAGAAACAAAGAATCATCAGACTGTGTTTACAGTAACTAAACAAGAAAGTTAAGTTAGACTGTTAGATAGTAGAGAAGCTACCCTTGAACTATTGGTAATCATAAATCTAAACCAGCAATGGCAATAAGTATATATCTATTGATAATCACCCTAAATGTACATGCACTGAATGCACCAATCAAAAGAGACAGAGTTACTGAATGAATAAAAAAGCAAGAGGATATAACCATTTAAAATATATATGCACCCAACACAGGAGCACTGGCATATGTGAAACAAAATAGTAACACAATTAAAGGAGGAAATAGAAAGCAATGCATTCATTTTAGGAGACTTCAACACACCACTCACTCCAAAGGACAGATCAACTAGACAGAAAATAAGTAAACATACAGAGGCACTGAATAACACACCAGAACAGATGCACCTAACAGACATCTACAGAACTCTACAGACAAAACCAACAGGATACACATTCTTCTCAAGTGCACATGGAACATTTTCCAGAATAGACCACATACTAGGCAACAAAAAGAATCTCAGTAAATTAAAAAATATTGAAATTCTACCAACCAACTTCTCAGATCACAAAGGTATAAAACGAGAAATAAATTGTAGAAAGAATTCAAAAAGGCTCACAAATACATGGAGACTTAACAACATTCTCCTAATTAATCAATGGGTTAATGACCAAATCAAAACAGAAATAAAAGAATATATGGAGGCTAATGACAACAACAACACAAAGCCACAACATCTATGGTATGCAGCAAAGGCAGTTCTAAGAGGAAAGTATACTGCAATCCAGGCCCATCTAAAGAAGGAAAAACATTCCCAAATGAATAGTATAAAGACACATTTATTGAAATTGGAAAAATAAGAACAAATGAGGCTCAAAGTCACCAGGAGGGAAATAACAAAGATCAGAGAAGAAATAAATAAAATAGAGAAGAATAAAACAATAGAAGAAATCAATGAAACCAAGAGCTGGTTCTTTGAAAAAACAATCAAAATAGATAACCCCTAGGCAGACTCATTAAGAGAAAAAGAGAATCTACACACATAAACAGAATCAGAAATGAGAAAAAAAAATCACGACAGGCCCCAAAGAAATACAAAGAATAATAAGAGAATATTATGAAAATCTATATGCTAACAAGCTGAAAAACCTAGAAGAAATGGAGAACTTCTTAGAAAAATACAACCTTCCAAGACTAACCAAGCAAGAAACAGAAACACTAAACAGACCAATCAGCAGCAATGAAATTGAAGCGGTAATCAAAAAACTACCCAAGAATAAAACCCCTGAACCAGATGGATTCACCTCTGAATTCTACCAGATATATAGAGAAGAAATAACACCCATATTCCTTAAAGTTTTCCAAAAAATAGAAGAGGAGGGAGTACTTCCAAACTCATTCTATGAAGCCAGCATCACTCTAATACCAAAACCTGGCAAACACCTCACCAAAAAAGAAAATTACAGACCAATATCCCTGATGAACGTAGATGCAAAAATACTCAACAAAATATTAGCAAACCGAATTCAAAAATACATCAAGATAATCATGTACCATGATTAAGTGGGATTCATCCCAGGGATGGAAGGATTACAACATTCGAAAATCCATCATCATCCACCACATGAACAAAAAGAAGAACAAAAACCACATGATCAATTTCATAGATGCTGAAAAAGCATTTGACAAAATTCAGCACCCATTCATGATTAAAACTCTCAACAAAATTGGTATAGACGGCAAGTACCTCAATATCATAAAGGCCATATATGACAAACCCACAGCTAACATCATACTTAACAGCGAGAAGCTCAAAGCTTTTCATCTAAGATCAGGAACAAGACAGGGATGCCCACTCTCTCCACTGTTATTTAACATAGTACTGGAGGTCCTAGCCATGGCAATCAGACAAAACAAAGAAATACAAGGCATCCAGACTGGTAAAGAAGAAGTCAAACTTTCACTATTTGCAGATGACATGATATTGTGCATAAAAAACCCTAAACAGTCCATTCCAAAACTACTAGAACTAGTATCTGAATTCAGCCAAGTTGCAGGTTACAAAATTAATACACAGAAATCTGTTGCTTTCCTATACACTAATGATGAGCTAACAGAAAGAGAAACCTGGAAAACAATTCCTTTCACAATTGCATCAAAAAGAATAAAATACCTAGGAATAAACCTAAGGAAGGCAGTGAAAGACCTGTACCCTGAAAACTACAAGACACTCCTAAGAGAAATTAAAGAGGACACTAAAAAATGGAAATTCATCCCATGCTCTTGGCTTAAAAGAATAAATATTGTAAAAATGGCTATACTACCTAAAGCAATCTACAGATTCAATGCAATCCCTATCAAAATACCAACAGCTTTCTTCAATGAACTGGAACAAATAGTTCTAAAATTCTTATGGAACCACAAAAGGACCTGAATAGCCAAAGCAATCCTGAGAAGGAGGAATAAAACAGGGGGAATTACACTCCCTGACTTCAAGCTCTACTACAAAGCCACAGTAATCAATGTAATTTGATATTGGCACAAAAACAGACCCACAGACCAGTGGAACAGAATAGAAAATCCAAACATTAACCAAAACATATATGGTCAATTAATATATGATAAAGGAGCCTTGGATATACAATGGAGAGATGACAGCCTCTTCAGCAGCTGGTGTTGGAAAAACTGGAGAGCTACATGTAAGAGAATGAAACTGGACTACTGTCTAACCCCATACACAAAAGTAAACTCAAAATGGATCAAAGACCTGAATGTAAGTCATGAAGCCATAAAACTCTTAGAAAAAAACATAGGCAAAAATCTCTTGGACATAAACATGAGCGACTTCTTCATGAACACATCTCCCTGGGCAAGGGAAACAAAAGCAAAAATGAACAAGTGGGACTATATCAAGCTGAAAAGCTTCTGTACAGCAAAGGACACCATCAATAGAACAAAAAGACATCCTACAGTATGGGAAAATATATTCAGAAATGATGTATCCGATAAGGGGTTGACATCCACAATATATAAAGAACTCACCCACCTCAACAAACAAAAAGCAAATAATCCAATTATGAAATGGGCAGGGGACATGAATAGACACTTCTCCAAAGAAGAAATTCAGATGGCCAACAGGCACAGGAAAAGCTGCTCCACCTCGCTAATCATCAGAGAAATGCAAATTAAAACCACAATGAGATATCACCTCACACCAGCTAGGATGGCCAACATCCAAAACACAAACAACAACAAATGTTGGTGAGGATGTGAAGAAAAGGGAACCCTCCTACTCTGCTGGTGGGAATGCAAATTATTTCAACCACTGTGGAAAGTAGTATGGAGGTTCCTCAAAAAACTCAAAATAGAAATACCATTTGAC
>JAVSCE010011458.1:0-37514 GCA_032199065.1 Smutsia gigantea
CTAAGCTGCCCAGCCTTGGTAGCTTTCAAACTTGCCGTTTTTACAATTTTTTCTCTTTTAGCTTAATCTCTTTCTATTGCTATTCCCATTGGATCTTTTCCTCAGACAACACCCTCCCTACCCTTTGAAATATAAATTCCTTTGATGTTAGAGACACTTTTGGTACTCACTTCAATCCTCTAATTTTCAAACCTGGCTCCTGCCACAGAAGAGATGCTTACCAAGTCACAAGTTGCAAATTCTTATCAAATTCCTAGTCCTGATGTTGTACACACCTGAATTATTCTCAACATAGTTTACAGTGGTAATTTTTACATAAACAGATTTTTCCTCTTCATTGAAATAAGATTATAACCTCCTCCCTATACTCTCAACACAATTATTTAAATGCTGCACCACATGGAAGTCAGACTACTGAAGATGGTTGGCATGCTCAGGGACAGCACAGTACATTATTCTATGCCAACAGGGCATCATCGTGAATGTGGAGTTGTATGCACATTTATGGAAAAAGGATTTGTGTTCAACCTAATGTAAGTATTATTTTAGTCAATATATATTTATGGAGCTTGTGCTGTAAGAAGTTATTTTGCCAGGTACTTGGATACATAACTTCTCTGGGAAGCTTATTTTCTAATGAGGGGAGACAGACACTAGGTATCAAACATAATGAACAGGTCAGTTGTGAAATACGTTAAAAGGTGCTAAGTGGAAAAAATAAAGCTGAGAGAATTAGGATCTGGTATGTGAGTAGAGGAAGGTTTTGAGGGTAATTTTTAGTTTAAATACAGGTAGTTCAGGCATCACTGAAAGAACAGAGTGTGTCTGGAGAACATGTAGAATGGCAAGAAGGCTATTATTATGGTGAGGGAAGGTCAGAAGGGGAGGGTGAGAATTAGTAGATGATACCAGATAGGTTAGAGCAGGATCTATTGAATATTGAAAGCCTTTGGAAGAATTTAATTTTAATATGTGTAAAATAGGTCATTAGTGGAGGATTTTAAGCACAGGAGTGACAAACCTGACATATTCTCAAAGATGACTCTGGTTGACATGTTAAGGGGAAGGCAAAGCTTGGAACCTTGGCACCAGCTAAAAATCTGTTGCATGATAAGGTAAGAAATGATGGTGGCTTGAGCCAGCTTGGTAGCAGTGGAGGTGATAAGTGGCTGGATTCTGGATACATTCTGAAGGTATATCCAAAAGAATTTGGTGAATTTTCAAATGAAATCAAATCAGAAGTAGGTGTATGAGAGAAGTCAAGGATACATATGTCCACCTGATAATTATTAAGCACTGTCTGTGAGTTTTAGTAGGTTCTGATAAAATGCAGCTAAAATCACATAAGTAATATATAACTTCAGTTGCTTGATAGATGTCTTGTTTTTAAAAGCATAGATGTTGATATTCTAAACTCAAAAGAAATAGACTTTATTGGCCATAATTTGGCATAAAGAACTGGGCCTAAAGTAAACCCTCAATAAATACTGGAGCCTCCCTCACATATTGATGACATATCTAATACTCAGGTCTCACTTTTTTTTGAGCTTTTCCCATATTGTACATCTTCATTCTTTTTTAATCACAGTTTAGTTGTCCCTAGGAAATTTTTCATGTAAGCATTAGAGGACTCACATATGCTGTACAACAGCCCTGTGTATGTGCACTGTTGTAACACTCAACACAATATACTGTGTTTGTCTATATATTTCTAATTCTGCCTCTTCAGGTTGTAAAAGATCCATGAGGATAGGAACTATATTTTGTTTACTGCTGCATTTCAGCTGGCCAGCATTATGCCTTGGACATACTTGGTGCACAGAATATTTGTATCAAACTTTTAAAAATTAAAAAGATAAATTAATAAATGGATCAATCAATCCCTAGTCCTCATGAATTTCTGCCATGTCAATTGCCATATCTGGGTATTTCCCAAATCTATAACTAAAAGCAAATGAAGAAATTCATAAAACTGCTAATTGACTTCACTGTGAACTCATGCTGTTATATCACAGCTACTTTCCCAGTGTTTCCTTTTTCCTCCATTGACTCTCTAGTCCATGGAAAAGTTTTTTCCACTTTCGTGAAAGTCTTATTGCTGTATCTGAATTTTTGTACAAGTGATTGCCTGTCTTGTATGAGGGAAAGCTCAACGCCATTGGAACATATTTTAGTTACCTCTTCTTTTCATTGTGTTTTATACATATTTTTATACATCCATTAAGCTTCCCCCCCCTATCTTGAGAAGAGACACACACCTCTTCTTTAGGATTGTTTTCTCCCTCTATTCTTTTTTTTCCCCTTGTATCTGTATTCTTTTCTGCTCCCTTTACCTACCGAAATGTTCATGTCTTTAACAGACTTAAACAAACAATCCACAGCAAAACTTCATCTCTAAAAGATGCTCACAATATTACAATAGCCCTCTATTTTTACTACTGAACTTGGAATGACATTGACTTCCTGTCTCCAAGACCTCAGCTCACACTCAGGCCTTCACTTTTGCATCCTACCTTCCTCACTTGTTACTGTAGATTTGTAGACTGGATTTTGGAAGTCAGGTAATATGATTTGCTTCAATCTGTCTATATTCTTCCAAAACATTCCTGTCAGGTGATTGGGAATTACTACTAGACTTGCTCTTGCCAAGCACAATATACAGGTAAATTATCGAGTTTTTTTTTTACTGTTGTTTTCCAATTTTCATTCTCTTTATTCCTTGTAATGTTTATCAGTCGACTGTTCTGCACTTTTCAATTCTTAAATATCCCATTCCCTTTGGCTTCCATGACCCTTCCTTATGTTGTTTCTTCTTCTCTTATTCAATAAGTTTTTTATTCTCCAGTCAGTCCTCTTACTCATCCTGTGCATGGAAATTTGGGTATTTACCAAAAATGTGCCTATGGTCTCCTCACACTTTTAATGATTTTATCTACTTCTATCTTATCAATCATCACCATATACATGAATCAATCCATCTGATGGTGACAACTTTCCATTCAGTTCAACTTCTTGAATATTTTCACGTGAAGTTTCTGAAACTGCTCATCTGTCCCAAATGGTACTCAATAGCCACATGCGGTTGTTGAGCATTTGAAATGTGCTTACTATTAACTGCGGTGTGCAATAGTTATACGATACACATTGTTTTTAAAGACATAGTACAAAAGCTAATATATGATACTTAATAATTTCTATTTTGATGGCATGTTGAGAGCATTTTAGATATATTGGGTTGCATAAATTATGTTATGAAAATTATTTTACTTTTTTAAATGTGGGTACTGGCATATTTAAAATTAATATGGATCGCATATTTTGATTGAACAGTGCTGTTCAAAATATTTCACACATTCCCTCTCACACCAGAGCCTCCACCTGATTTTTTATTTTGGTTGGATAGTAGCTCTTTTCCTGTCCCCTGGGCTGTAGTTCTGGGTCTTCTTTGACATTTCTGTTTCACAACCCTTCTCCACCACGTTGTCTCCTTTCACCTTTGACCCCTTTTAATCAAGTATTAAGCTCCATAATTTTTTTTCTTTAAACTTATCTTAACTCCATCTTTAATTTCATTTGTTTTCACTTCTGTCCGAGACAATTTTAGCAACTAAAATTTCTCAGCCTTAGGCTCTTTGTTCCTTTGAACTACCCCATATACCATCTGTAAATAAACCTCATTATACATAACCTTCTTCTACTCTAAAAGATTAAATGGGTTATTATTGCTTAGTGAATAAAGTTCAGACCTTTAATCATTGTTCAAAACTATCAAACTTCCCAATTTATCTTTGCTCTAGAAAGTTGCTTTTCCTTCCATTTTGCTTTATTTCTAGTCTTTGTAGGTTTCCAACTACTGCAACATCTGTCTACCTTTGATTTCCATTGATTGAATCCAACCTGGTATTCAAGTTCTATTTTAAATACTAGTTTTTCCCATTAATTTGGCTACAAAGAGTCTCTCTCAAGTCTGAATTTTGATAACACTTTATTTTTTATTGCTTTTCCCACTTTTTAATTTGTTTTCCCATTCATTATTTTCTATTTAAGAGGCTTTCTAAGAGCAGGAACCATGGCTTAACAAACATACCCTCTCCAACTGACTAACATGGTGTCGACCATGACAGGTGCTAAAATTATTTATAGGATAAATAACTGTAAATGAATTCATGAGTAATGATACAATCATGCTTTCTAAAAAGAAGGATTTCTTTTGGAAAATTTCCTCCCTGCAGCAGAAACGGCCCAAGTTTTTAGTTATTGCCTTATGTTTTTTCTCTCTGAATTTAATCAATTTAATATGTATTGATGTTAGCAAAATAGGTGTTTCATTTGCTGATGAAAACGCTAAGGACAACAAAAAAGGGGCATATTGACAATCAATGCAAGCTGCTACATCTGTACCTTTTTAATACCATCTGTCTCCCAAGTTGTTAGATGAATCCGAATCCTATCCAAGTTGTGCTGGTCTGCAACAGTAAAATGCTTCAGTTGCAATTTCAGACAGATTGAACATATTTCAAGTAGACAATTTAGTTGTAAGAACATTGTCTTGGTGGATAACCCTCCAGGGACTGTAATGAGTACAGCTTGATTGGTTTATTAAGTAAAAATTTACTGAAGTCCAGAACCTTAGTTTGAAAAACTTTCAGGGGTCAGTGAGGTATGGGTTTTTCATGTGTGATAAATGTGATGAACACCTGCTATTGCAGAAGGATTGGTAAGTGGTTAGACAAGCTAGATGATTTCTCTACCGAAATGAGAAGTAGCAACTGAAAACAAAAATATATTTTAAAAATAATTGAGACATAATAAACATGCACATAGCACTAAAGCTAATAATTAAGCCTCAGTATGGCACCTTGTCAAGAAATCCTGGCCTGAGAACCAGAATTCCCAAGTACTATGACTAAAATGATAACATATAATTAAAATTCTTATTTATTCAGCAAGGCCATTATCACAAATATTATTATTACACAACCCAGAAAAATAAGTCTTTGTACATATTAGTAGGTATAAAACATAAAATCTGGAGTTTAATCTTCACATATTTATATTCATATAATTTAAGATTTAAGACTACTTAGAGTGGGTGGTGAATATATATGTTCTTAATGTGTTTATTTCTTTTTCTTTTTACTTTTTTCAGATTTTTTTGGTATCATTAATATACAATCACATGAGCAACATTGTGGTTACTAGATTACCCCCATTATCACATCCCCACCACATACCCTGTTACAGTCACTGTCCATCGGTGTAGTAAGATGCTATAGAGTCACTACTTGTGTTCTCTGTGCTATACTGCCTTCTCCGTGGCCCCCACCCCGCTACATTATGTGTGCCTATCGTAATGCATGCCCCTTATTCCCCTTCTCCCTCCCTTCCCACCCACCCTTCCCAGTCCCTTTCCCTTTGGTAACTGTTAGTCCATTCTTGGGTTCTGTGAGTCTGCTGCTGTTTTGTTCCTTTAGTTTTTTCTTTGTTCTTATACTCCACAGATGAGTGAAATCATTTGATACTTGTCTTTCTCTGCCTGGCTTATTTCACTGAGCATAATACCCTCCAGCTCCATCCATGTTGTTGCAAATGGTAGGATTTGTTTTCTTCTTATGGCTGAATAATATTCCATTGTGTATATGTACCACATCTTCTTTATCCATTCATCTACTGAGGGACACTTAGGTTGCTTCCATTTCTTGGCTACTGTAAATAGTGCTGCGATAAACATAAGAGTGCATATATTTTTTTGATAATGTGTGTTTATTAAGATCACATATGTAATGTGATGTGATGGCATGGATGCATCATAAAAAACAAAAAGTAATTTGAGTTGGGAAGAAGTTTTTATATCATGTATTTCTAAATCCTTCATTTAACAAATGGGGGGGGAAGGGTCATAAAGGGTAAGAAAATCCTCCACAGAGATAGTTCTCCAAAATAAGGATCTAGCTAGTTGGCCAAGCTTGTTTCAAAACCCATGTCACTGGCTTCTCATTTGGCAACTTAGATAACTTTTATATGTTACCAGCAAATTCTTGTTTCCAAAGCTGTGACACAATGAAGAAAATCAAGAGAGCCTCTACAGGTGAAATACTTATTTGGGACCTAAAGAAAATTGCAGAGAAATACAGTCTAGAATTTCCTGACTCCAACAGTTTAGGCTCAATTTAACAGAAATTAACTGTGATTTCCAGAAAAATCCCTTTCATCTGACTAGATCGTTAGAGTCATCACTAGGACCAGACATCTTTTTTTTAAGTTAGAGCTTTATTCTGTAATATAATAGAAATACAATGTAGCTTATGTCACCATGGGGATAAAAGTCAATTACATTCAAATCAACATGAATTTTAATATCCTACTATGTTCAAAGCATTATTCTAAGCAGTTTTGGAAATATAAATATGAAAAATAATATCTAATACCTGTTTTAATGATATGCTTAATAAAATCCCTTATTACAGATCGAGTCCTGTCTCCCTAACAGAATTATTGAAGTCTTAACTCCTAGTACCTGTGAATGTGTCTTTATTTGGAAATGAGGTCTTGGCAGGTATAATCAGGTTAGGTTGAGGTCATTAGGGTGGACCCTAGTCCAATAAGATCTGTATTTCTTACAAGAAGAAAATGCCCTGAAAAGACACAGACACACAGGGAGAATGCCAAAAACAACAGGCAGAGATTGGAGTGATGTAGCTGCATGAATGCCAAGAATCTATGGCCACCACTAAAGTATAGGAAAAAGCAAGGAAGAATTCTACTCAGAGTCTCAAAGGATGGCCCTCCGGACACCTTGATCTTAGACATCTAATGCTCAGAACTGAGAGAGAAATTCATATTATTTTAAGCCACCCAAATTGTGGTGCTTTTTTATGGCAAGCCTAGGAAACCAGTATCTTCTTTCTCATAGTTATCAAATTTTAAATCATTCAGGGCTTGCTTTAAGTTGAGCATAGATTTCCAAAGATTGTAATAGGGCATTCCAAAAAATGAACTGGCATGAGAAAGATTTCAGAACACTAAATCTGAAAACAAATGGGCTGCTTGCTTCCAATGATTGTATTCATCTCCATTGTCCTAGGAACAGAGGTAGGATTTGTCCATGGTTTATTACCATTACTTCTAAAGAAGAAGATAAAAAATCATATAATTCAGGTCACTTATAGCAATAAAAATCTTGTTTTTCCCACCTCATTATATCTTAAGAACATTGGATAGTAGGTAAGAAAAAAAGGGAAACCAGAATTATGTTGGGATGTACAACTCCACAATCACATGAATCTCTAAATTTATAAAGGATTGGAGAAACTCCTGACATCAACAAATATAATGTGTACCTGAAGCTCACCTCCTACACTTCCTTCTTAGTATTTCAGCTGAAGTAAATTAGAGGTTAATAACTGAGTTTACCAAGGAGAAAATCTCTAATATTCATGACAAAGCCAGAGGTTCGTGTATTATCACATTGTCATCTTGATCCTTTTTGAATAATAAGAAAACCTCACACTTATGTGCTTCCATGTTCTGGGAACTAAGTGCTTTACATGAATTAAAATTTAACAACCATCCTCTAAGGCTTTTGCAGATGATGAAGCCAATTTAAGATGGTAAGGTAACTTGCCCAGACTCACACAAGGGAGAAGAGGCCAAACCAAACTTTCCTAGCAATCTTGCTCCAAGGCTTGTGTACCGAACCACTATTCTTTTCTTCTTCTAAGCCAAATGCTAAAACAGATTTAACATGGTAACATGTCTCCCTACTTTATTTACTTTTCTATAATGATTGAAATGTAAATATGTTAATAAATGACATTTTTCTAGGCAATATATTTTTTTATTGCTCCAAAGAAGTGATCATTTGAAGGTTTATGTATATCTGTAGATCTTTTTCCTCTTTTTCATCCTTTGAAATAAAATACACACTCTCTTGAACTGCAGGAGATGATGGCATGGGGGGAATAGATTGTCCCAGTAAAACAAAAGGTTTAGCCCAGCTGGTGCCTGAACATCAGTAATCATCTAGGACATCATTGAGCTGAGGCTTCTCCCACGGATCTTCAAACCAGTACATTTCAGCCTATGACAGAGAACAGCATCTATCCATTCATTCACTAACTAAAGTAAGGGTATCTCTATCTGGTTAAAAAGTAGAATTTTAAAAAATGTTAATATCATCTTCATGAAGAAGAGAAATTTACAAATAAAAATGAGGCAATAACTATTTTTCCCAACCCTCCTAACTCAGCCTGGAAGTTGATTCCTTTTCCATCCCCTCCTTTTCAAGAGCTTTTGTGCTTTAAAGTCTGAGGCAGAAGAGAAATGCCAACAGGTCCCCTAATGATGATTTCCATAGAATTACTGATTCAAGGGATATTTGGCATTCTTATAAAAAACGCATGAATGAGATTTGTTCTGAAGCTCTTCTGAAGGCTTTCTTTCATCTAGTTTTATGTATATATTTTATCCAGCTTGAGAAATTTAATCATGCTTTTTTCCCAACTCTGCAAGAATTTACTATAGAATGTCTGTTCTCTTGAGCCCTTAAAAATCTGCATTTTAGATCCTCAGTTTTTTGGCACGTGCAAACTTTAACTGGATGGAGCAACCAGAAGTTTTGCTCAAGGGGCACAAAAGCAGGTGCACTTGCATTGGTAAGGGGCAGTGAGTTCAAGAACAGGTTACAATCGGTTTTCTTGTATTAGTATTTTGGTAATGAGTTTAGCTTTGCCCTTTTCATTTGAAGGGTTGAAGCAAAGCATGAAATACCTTCTGTGATTACCATAGGTGAAGTCCTAAACCTCCTAAATATCTGACATGTCATGGAGACTCTGCTGCTGTGAGAACTGCAGTATATAAGAAGGAATCTGTTGGAGGTGTTTGCAGAAATTCAACAAAGTGGACAATAATTTCTATACAAAGTCAAATGGGCATTTATTTTTTAGCAAGCAAACCTGCTGATGCTAGACTTACTCAACACTTCAACAACTTATATTTAGATGAAAAATTCCTGACTTTAAAAGTCTAACACGGTTAACTTAACATTTACTGGCCACTTACTTTATATGAGTCCTCATACTAAGCAACTTGGCAAAATAAAGAGATAAATAAGACAAGAGTCATGTTCTCAGAAGCTATTATCTCTCTGAATTAGCAGCTTCGTTGCCAAAGCACCCTCTCTCGCAGGATTTCTGATAACACTTCAAGCTGTGATTTCCCAGGTTTAAATGTAACTTATCTTGATTTTTTTAAAAGACTTTCACAGTGATCTTTGAAATAAGTGGAATTACCAGTTATAATAACTGTGCACCAAAAAGTATGACATCAATATGCCATAAATAATCTTTAATCTTCCTATTAATTTTGTACATTTTTTGAACAAACGACAAATGCTTTGGACGTTTGTCCCTATGGTACTGAGAAACCTTATAGTAGCTTCTAAGGGAAAATATTGTGCAAACTAAGTCAAAAGTCAAAAGGAAAGCATTTCTATTTGAAAAATATTCAACCTAAATCTGGCATATGAAATTACTATGAAATAATCAGAATACTTTATTAGACTGAATATTCAATTCTTGCAATATGTCTGAAGGCAGCTTAATGTTTTTATGTACCTAGATATGTGTATATATTTGTATTTTTCCTAAATAGTCCGTTTAACACTTTTCTCAGCATGGATTCTGTTCAAATAACCAAAATGAAGGTTTTGGGTTTATTTTCCATTATTCCAGTGTCTAAAATTTCAACATTCAAGCCAGAGACAAAAGATGTGATAGTCATTTCACTTAATTATAGATGCCGATCACATAGCCTGTGTTTTCTGTGCCTGTCTCCTACTTCTTCATGAACTGGTAGATAATCTTATAATTATTCAAACAGCTCTGGTACTGCACATACAGCATGATAAAGACTAGCACACCATGCTTCAGCAGTTCCATAGTCATTTATTATCAAGGTTAGAGCTTCCCAAGAAAATCATGGTTTAACTAATTCTACTCTGAGGATTCAGTGGGGAACAGAGGAAGATATAGCACAAGGCAAATTACATTTTTCAAGCTCTTGTGCTTTTCATTATTTAAGGAACAGTGAAGAAGGTATTGCCTAAGAAAGGTATATACTGTTTAAACATTTTTAATGAAAACATACTTAAATCTTAGCTCTACTTATGTTTGAATAAAAGGCTGATGGCTTTTTCTCCCTAAAGTCGCCATGAGGCTACAAAGTGGTGTGTACAATGCAATATAAACACAAAAACTTATTTTCATATAAGAAATTAAGTATGATGCCATTAATTATCATGGATGCTAAAGCTGGTTTTAACATCGTTATGATATGAAAACAATGTCATCTATTTTTCTATTCAGCCATATTAGACCACTAAATGAATTTGCTCTCGTGAGATTTCAAAATTCATCCTCCTGCTGCCTCAAGAAGTCTTGATATTTTAGTAAAATATCTGCATATTTTTGCAGAACATAAAGTAGCTGAGATGTTTCTTGGAGCAAAACTGTTAGTGAGATACAGGTGGAAAAGCATTAGACCTGGACATAAGTGCTCTGGTTTCAAGTTTTAGATCTCTTAATTAATCATTGTAACATGAGCCAAGAATTAATATCTATGAATATTAGCTGTATTTTCTTGAACAGAGGAATAACTTAGTCTTACAGTGCTACAATAATACACAAGATCAAAATCATTTTGCAAACCGAAATGTTTTGCACGGTTGCACATTATTATAATACATACATAATTCATATATGTACATTGATAAAGAAAAATTGCACGGGATCCTTGTTAAAATGGCAAGGAAGACTTTATTTGAAACTGTTGCAATAGGTGTCAAAGTTATTGCAATAGGGGAGAGAGACTGAGCTCAATTCCACTGAAAAAAGGGCGGGAGGATTTTTAAATGATGTGGTGTACTAATGGAAAAGTACCAGAGGTCTGTAGGGGAGAGATTGGTCAATGTGATTAGGCCATCTGTGTTTTGTTAATTGGAACTTATTGAAGCTAGGCTCTTATCTTTCCCACAGAGACTGGTAGACAGACACCCTATCTTTCCTAAAGATTGTATCTAAAGGGAAAGAGGCTGGTAGATGTTCCACATCTCAGAGACACAGAAAGAATTTACAATGGCAAGTTTTCTAAAGTAAATGCTCTAAAAAAATAGGTGAGGGCCTACAGTCAGGAAGAAGGCAGTCTAAAGTTTAGTCAAGCCGCAGGGAACATAAAAGATTCCATCGTCAATGTGTGTTGAGATGGTACAATTCTATAGGCAAAAGAAAAAAGCAAACCGCCAAATCAGCACCACAGGCGCGCCCTTTGTTCCTTGTTTCTATTTGCTGCAGATTGACGTTCGTTGTCACTATTAGATTCTCAAATTTAGTTTTCAGTGCTGTGATTGTAAATGCATACCCAATGACAAGCAAATCCTTAATAACATAACCAAATGGCAAGATTTTTGCAGGGAGTTATTTTTTTTTCTGAGATCTATTGACATTTTCCATTTCATTGCCAGATGAGCTTATGTGGTGAGAAATGTATGTGGGTTTTACCTTTTGATTCAGGTAAATAAAGTAAGAGAAGTACAACCGTACTGACAAATTCTTCCAGACACTGCTCCCAGGAGTGAACTATTATGTATGCAGAGCCACATGCCTCTGAACAGCTGAATTATTCTTGGGTCCTTGTTCTGTGCTTCTGTGGGGGGAAGTATTTGACCTTCCTTATTCTTTTTCCAATGGCTCTGCATTTTGATTACAGGGCTGAACTTTGAGTTTACTAAATAACCCTTGTTTAACCTGGCAGGGCTGTTCTCTGACCATGTTAAAATGTTGAATCCTGATAGCGTTTTCTGATATAACTGGTGACCTGAGCGCTCATTAATTTAGTGAATAATGAGACTCAGTATTTAAATTCCAATAATTCGTAAGGGAGGAAATGAAAAATTGTAATCATAGCAATCATGTTTAATAGTTTACAGTGTTTATAAAGCACTACCACAGGCATGAATTTTTTTGTTCCTTACAGCAACCTTGTAAATTTAGGAAATTTTGACTTCCTCTTGCAGACAGTAAAATATGCTTAGAGAGATTATGTGACATGTAAACATTTTCACAGAGGTTGAGGCTTAGATCTGGGTCTGGAAGTCTGTTCTACAGGGTAAGAAATAACAATGTGTAGAATTGTCCAGATACAAACTCTAGAACACACTAGACCTCGAGTTCAAATTCCTAACTGATGTAATAGCTTTATGTAAATCCATTTAAAACACTCTCAATTCTTTCTTCATTTGTAAAAGAAATGTGAAAATTAATGAGAAAACATGACAAATCTCACTAATGTCTTACTATAGTAGGGGCTTCATATAGTCTTTCTACTCTCTACCATATTCTCTTCCTTTTCCCTCTGACTGCAAACCCATTGTTCTTTCTATCACAACCGTGCCTTTTGCTCGAAAGTGAGAAAAGAAATTTGAAATTATCATCTTAAGAACTTTAAATAAGCTTTCTTTAGGTATAATTTGCATACAATAATGCTTCCCCATTTTGAGTGTGTCTATGAGTTTGACAGATGTACACAGTAGGATAAGCATCATCACAGTTCAGATTCAATTAGAACATTTACACAGAGCCCTCAGGTTTCCCTGTGCCTCTTTTCAGGCAATCTCCATTTCCACCTTCAGCAGCTGGCAGTCTTATAATTTTGTTTTTTCCTGAATGTTATATAAATAGCATGTAGCCTTTTGAGTTTGGCTTCTTTCACTTAGCATAATGCTTTTGAGATTTTTGCTTGTTGTCACACGCATCAATGGTTGGTTCTTTTTATAGTGGAGTATGGATGTATCATAATATTTTTTACCCATTTATTTGTTGATGGAAATTTGATTATTTTTCAGGTTTTGGTTAATGTGAGTATGTCAGGAGCCGTTGTCATCTGTGACACCATCTTGTGAGAGCTCAGCCATCTTCTATACTAACCACAAGAACAAGGAAGTTAGGCAGTGGAAAAGTACCTGACCTTTGCCAGTGGAAAAGCACCCGCCATTTTGTTTTAAAGACTCCATCTTGTTGTTTACTTCTTCTTGGCCAGTTTCCCGCCACAGCTTCCCGCTAAGTCCTCAACTAGGTCCGTTGCTTACGTCAAAGACTACTGAGCATGTGCACAACTCGGTGTGTGATTGGACTTTGTAAGCTACCTCATTATCATAATGGGCAACCAACCAAAAGAAGCTACTCCCTACCACGCCCCTTCAAATGCTATATATTCCCTGCCTTTTCTGCTAATAAATGAGAGCTTGACACAACCTTGCAGGCTCTTCGTGTCGTTTTTCCTCTCATCCCATTTCATAGGTGGTCGCGGCTCCCCCGAGGTCTCCCACGTCTTAATAGGTCCTCGCGGGCGAGGACATGAGTAGAGCTGCATAAATATTTGAAATCAAGTCTTCATGTGGACATGGGATTTCATTTTTCTTTATTAAATCCAATACCTATGAGTGGAATTGCTGGGTTATATAGCAATACATATGTAATTATATAAGAAACTTCCAAACTGTTTCCCAAAGTCACTCTAGGCTTCTGCATTCTTTCCAGCAGCGTATCAGAGTTTCAGTTGCTCTGTATTTTCTCAAACATTTGCTTTTGTCAGCCACTTTTTTAGACATTTGAGTGGATGTGTCATGGTATTACATTGGGGTTTTGATTTGCGTTTCTGTAACTCCCAATAATATTAAGAATCTGTATTTGCTTCTTGGTCATATGTACACCTTTTTTTTGGCTATGTATGTGAACTCTTTATTCCATTCAATTGATTTGTAAGTTCACTTTTTCTTCAACACAGCCCTGGACATATCTTCTAAATATGTCCCTTTATTACAGAAAAAGTACCAAGTTCCACAGGAAATAATTTATCTAAAGTCATATAGTCTAAGTGTTCAGGTCAGAACTAGAATTTAGTTCTAACATCTAATTCTAGTCTTTCCGTCACATCATGCTGATTCTCACTGGAGATTATTAAGAACAATGTTTTAATGGAATAGTTCTGGGTGAACTATCTGTTATGGACTATATTTTTGTGTCCTTTCAAACTTCATTTATTGAAACCCTAACTCCCAATGGGATGTATTAGGAGGTGGGGCCTTTGGGAGGTAAATAGGTTTAGATGAGGTCATGAGGGTGAAGCCCTCATGATGGGATTACAGTCCTTATGAAAAGAAGAGAAACTAGAGCACCCTCTCTCTGCCATGTGAAGATACAATTAGAGGGCCTTTTCCAGGAACCCAACTATATTGGCACCTGATCTTGGACATCCAACCTCCAGAACTGAAAAATAAATGTCATTTATGCCTCCTAGTCCATGTTATTTTTTTTGTTACAGCAGCTTGAACTAATACAGTACCTCACAGCAAAGAAGGAGGGATAGTGGTAGAAAGACATGGTACCATAAACTGGTCAGAACATTTAACCATTAATTTTGACAAATTGCTGGAAATTGAATGTGGACTAATACGAAAGTGAGACAGTTGTGGTAGGGGACACACGTTCATGGGCTTTATAGCCATAAGATGCTTAAGGTGAATTTCTCTGGCAATGGGGAGGTAAAAATAATTAATGTGTAATAAGTCCAGAACATATTTCATAAGAAATACCTACCCTCTGGAAGTAGAGATTTTATCAGGTCCTTATCCTACCTTGGGCAAGGACATTTCTCCTACTCCAGCTCCCTCTAATCTTCTTACTTCATTTAAGGGGAGGAAAATTATATCACTGGATTGACACTTGGATTGTCACAGCCCTAAGAACAGGCCCACTTGGATTTAACTCTAAAATTATAGAACACTTCCCCTCTCTCACACTTTATCACCAAACAGGGCTCCAGTATAACAACAGTGAATACAGTTGCAAGGGCTTCACAGTGCAGGCTGTCTCTAAGGAGTACATCAGCAAGCCCAGGGTCAAGAGGGAGACAAAAATGACAGTAGATGAATTTGAAATCACTGACGCTTACAACTTTGAAAACATTAATGGAAACATTAAACACAACCCAGCTCCTAGCCAGCTTAATATAAACTCTAACACTAAGGCCTATTTATCTATTAACCAGCATGGCATGTTTAGGTTTCTGCAACATACTGCAAGGAATGCTAAGAGGTAAGAAGAAACACAGTCTGAAGAGACACAGCAGTCATTAAACCCAGATTCAGATATGATAGAGATGTTGGAATTACCAGACAGGGAATGTAAGATCACTATGACTACTATGTTAAGGGGTCTAATGAAAATAGTAGACAATATACAAGAACAGGTGGGTAATGTAAGCAGAGAGCTGAGAACTTTAGCAAAAAATCAAAAGGAAATGCTAGAAATCAAAACCAATATAATAGAAATGAAGAATTCCTCGATGTGCTCATCAATAGACTTGGAACATTTGAGAAAAGAATCAGTGAGACTGAAGATATGTCAGTAAAAACTTCCCAAACTGAAGGGTAAAGAGAAAAAGGAATGAAAAACAAAAACAAAACACTAAAAACAGAACATTCATGAACTACCAGATTATTTTAATAGGTATAACATGTATAATTTAAGTAATAGAGAAAATGAAAGAGAAAATAGAGCAGAAAATATTTGAAATAATAATGGCTGAGAACTTTCCAAAATAAATACAGACACCAAATCACAGTTCAAGGAAGCTCAGAGAATAGTAAGCAAGAAAATATGAATAAGACAACATTTGGATGAATTGTAATGCATATAGCTAAATGTAGGAAGTTAGTCTAAAAAAGGCTACAAATTGTATAATAAAGACTACATCTTATTCTGAAAAAAATAAAACTATAGAGATGGTAAACTATAGAGATCGACTGCGAGAGACTCAGAGAAGTGGGGAGGATGGAACAGGTGAAGCACAGAGTATCTATTAGGGTGGTGAATCTATTCTGAGTTATGTGTTATGGTTGATATATGACACTGAACATTTGTCCAAACCCACAGAAATTTACATGCAAATATAAAAAAATATTTAGGCCATTGGGGTATGGCAGGATATAATGCAGAATGTTACAAAACAATCTACCTGTATTAAAATGTGTGAATCAACCCCACTGAAAATTATGGGGGGTGCGGAGAAGTGTTGACTTAAGTAATTTTAGAAATGAGGAATCTGTAAAACTAAAGGCACAAGAAACTGAACATAATGATTGTACTCTAGTTGATAAAGTTGTTTCCCATGGGGACATGGGTTATCAATTTGGAAATGACTATAGATTATACTGGAAATGATTACGTAAGTGGATGGTAGATGGTAAAAGCCAGATTTTTCACTGTTTGAGGAGAGGGTACAGATAACCAATGAGAACAGAATGATCCATGTGGTAATCAGCCATAGACATATCAGTATAATCTTACGTTTAACTTAACATAGGCACACATTTTAAACAGAAATATTTGTAGGTTGTGTATATAGAAGGCTAGAGCACACATATAACTCCTTGCTGTGTCAGCTGACCTAAAGCAAAGATCCCCTCCAGGAGCAATGAGTACACCTGGTGCCCTGATTGCTGATACCATTATCCAGTGAAAGGAGCCAGGGCTCCAGAAATGCTGATTCTAGAATTGGGGCGGGATACACACAGGATGGATCTGGAGCAACTTGTAATGCCAATAGCAAAGGAGTGCTCAGAAACAAAACAAAACAAAACAATGGTAATGGTATGCCAGAAGAATCACCCGAGAGGACTTCCAATGGGCCACATCTGCAATAGGTTAAGCGACAAACACTACTTTATAGTAGTATATAGTAGATTGCAAAGAACACAATTAATGTTTGTGGGTCCATACTGATATAAATAAATGATTGAATAAAAATAAATACATGGCAGAGAATAGACAGATGTGCCATGCAGAGGTCCAAATAATTTATGTAGTAACGCTAGTTACTCCTCCTCCTAAGGGCTACAGGACTGGGGGCTGAGTGTCCTAATACAGTGGAGAAACCTGACAAAACCCATCGTCATCCCAGTAATCAACTGCGTTACTTGATTACAGCGATAAACACGCCGATAAGATGTACTCTTGGTATAATATGATGTAAAAGATGATGTCTTTCCTCAGTTCTTTTCCTTTCAAAAATCCCATAACCCCAGTGTCTAATCATGACAAAACATTACACAAATCCTAACTGAGAGACATGCTGCAAAACTCCTGATCACAGTACATTTCAAAGCTGTCAGGTCAACAAGAACAAGGCAAGACTGAGAAATTGCCACAGCCACTAGGAGCCTAAGGGGATTTGATAAACAATTGTAACTTTGTATCCCAGAGGAAATCCTGGAATAGAAAAAGGTCATTGGAATAAAAACTAAGGAAATCTGAAGAAAGCATGAATTTCAGCTATTAATAAATTATCAATATTTGTTCAATAGTTCTAACCCATATACCATACTAATGTAATATATTAATAATAGAGGAATGTGAGTGTGGGTGCATGGGAGCTCTGAACTATCTTTGCTATTTTTCTATAAGTCTAAAACTGTTCTGAGATTAAAAGTTCATTACAAAAATAAACATCAACTATTGCAAAACATCATGCTTCCAGGACTCTAACTAGAAACTGAGGAGTCACCCTCCCCTTTCCCATCTCCCTCCATGATACATGTAACATCAAGGTCTAATTCTACTTCAGTTTCTTCTCCATTTTGTGATCTCTCCACCTGGAATGTTTGTTCCATCTGTCTTCATCAGGTCTTGCTGGACTACTTAAAAAACCTCCTAACAAGCACCATTTTCACCTGTCTCAAATGAAGAAATAAATGAATTAATGAAATCGCGGTTAGAAGAGAATGGAACATAAAAGATATTAACAGCTTTCTTTTAAGATAATAATTTAATAAGTGTGGGTGGCCCTGAGATCATTTGGGGGGAACAAAAAGCTGTGATGCTTAAGAAGAACAGAGTAATCATGCTGCTTGCTTCCTGCTTTGGCTTTGTTGCTACACTTAAATCTTCCTCATGTTTTCCTAGAAATATTGTTTCTCAAAGTTCTTTGTCAATATATAATTTGTGTGATTATGTCACAATGTCTTATGAGAGCTTGCTTTGTAGTTAGGGCCTTTAGGTATGATTGGCTTTACCTGCTTAGGGCCTTGGTGTTTACAAGGAATGTAAAACATGTATATATAAATAATATAAAGAATAATAAATATTATTTATATACTCATTTTATTTTATTTAGATGATTGGCTTTACCTATTTACGGCTTTGGTGTTTACAAGTAATATAAAAATTTATATATAAATAATATAAATTATGATAAATATTATTTATATACTCATTTATTTTAATAAAAAATAATACATAAATAAATTTAACAAAAATATATTTATATATTTACTTATTATAAATAAACATAAATAATATGAACATTCATATATGTATGATGTATACTATTCACATTGTATATTTGACAATCTTCCAGGAATTATTATTTAAGTTATTTAACTTGTCCTTGTTTCCTGGAGCTACAATGAATTCTTGATGAAGTAGCAAGTAATGGAATGATTTGTTTTACTGTGTATCATTAATGAATGCCCAAAGAAAATGTAGATTACCTTGATTGGGTTTTTTGTGGGCTTTGACATGAGAGAAATAATATACACTGATTGCAAATTATCAAAGCCAGCCTTTTTAAAATTGCACGCTATGGTATTTAAATTTGGCCTCTAATCCTCTTTCACCTTTATATTAGGCTTCCACAGTTACAGTGCCATACTATGACAAAATGTGATTCACTCCATAAATATTCATGCACATTAATCTCTTCTGGGAGTACACAATGCATCAAGGGAAACTGCCCTGGCTGCAGTATTTCTCATATCCACAAACCACACTTATTCTCCAGGTAAAATGTTCATTGATCCTTCTATGGCGAAAAGATTTTGTTTTACGATGTGAAGCTTGGTATTTCAGTCAGCCAGAGGGTCTGCCAACAGAGCCTGAGGGAATAGTGAGGAAATATTTGATTTTGAGGTTCAGAAGTTTTTATCTGGGAGTTTAAATGGCATGTAACCAGGAGCTACACTAGCCAACTTCAAAACTACAGGGGCTGAAAAAGCAGCCTTTGATTTCTCTTATCTCCCTGTAAGGCATGCTTATCAGAAAAGATTAGCAGTGCAGAGTTTATGCTATCGGGAGGACCGCTGACTTGGAAGCTTTTGTTAACAGTGGCCACAATCTATTCTTTCACTGTTGTGAAATAATTGGTAATGTGCTTTATATTTGTCCACATTGTAATATTTGGCCTATTGACAGATAGGTGAGTGAACAATTATTCTGGAGACAAAACCGAAAACTGGAGCCAAAAAGCAAACATATGCTTATAGAAAAAAATTCTTTAAACAAAATTTGAAGAAAAAGAAGTGAAGAACTAAGATACCGTTAAGTCGTATGATGGAAGGTGGATGACTGAGTGGAGGGAGGTGTACTTGGGAAGAAATAATAAATTATTTTGGCAAACAAAAAGAAAAAAAGGAATGAAAGATAAGAGCAAAGAAGCAGAAGGGTGGAGGTAAATTAAGAAAGTGCTCAGAGAAAAATTAGTGTGAAGGGGAAAAAAAAGAGAACAAACAATATGAGTGAAAAGTGGAAAGAGAAGGACAAGCTATGTGCAGTTGTTAGCACTCTCCAAGGGCAAGTGGTGACCTCTCAGAGCCTGAAAGACAAGAACGGGCTGTGCTTCTTACCACCCGCAGCTTCCAGCCCTTGGCCCTGGAGCCCTTCTGCTGCTTCCCCAACTGCCCCGTGCCCTAGGACAGCCAGTCACACTGCGCACTTGCCTTGACATCCGCGTGAACCTGTGTGTTGATCTAAGTGGTTTTCAAGCAGTTGCCATGTTGCAATGGGGGAAAAAATAAATCAGTGGAGGAGGGACAGGGGGAGAGACAGGAGGAACAAGAGAGGTCAGGTCACCACTGGGCAACCTCCAGTCTCGGGCACAGCCTGGGCCAGGATAATGTGGCTGGGCCAGCACCCCTGGCATTCCCTCTCTTTTTTCCTTAGAAGTTCAGATGGTAAGCATAATGCATTATATTATTATTGTGGTTAATTCAGCAGCACCCGAGCAAACCTGTCTCACCTTCTCCAGAGTAGCACAGCCCTTTTCTAAATTCAAGGGTTGGAGGACTGGGACTGAAGGGATTCACTAACCTCCTTTACGTGTTCAGTACGCTACTGATGCCGGGGTTGTTCATGGAGCTAAAGAATGAACTTCGTGAACAGTCAAGGTAGGAGAGCAAGGTACAGGCTTTTATTCAGAGATAGAGTGAAAGAACAGAGCTCCTGGCTCATGCCACGAAGGGACAAGAGAGTCCCAAGGTGGTACATTGTCTAGGGGTTTTTATAGGCAGTTGAGAGACAAAGGGCTAGGGATGTACACCTGTTAAGTGGTTCCAAATACTTTTGAAGAAATACTAAGTTTCTTCTTAGTCTTCTTGGTTATTTACAAGAACTTTCCTGATCCGATTTCCTCCCAGGATAGCAGCTTCCTGGTCTGGGAGCATATCACTCAAGGCTGTCTGCTTTGCTCCAAAGGTGGGATGAGTCATTGTTTTACTTCTTTTAACTAATTGGATTTCAAGATGGAATCCTTCCTGCCTTATGTTGTTTTGGGCTTGCAATAGTTTTGGGCTTGTTTGCTACATTGCCCAAGTTGCAACAAATCATTTGTTTAGAGCTGGAGGAAGGCAGGCAGCACTTGGGTAAAGTTAGAAAAATATGTTGGGCTCCTGCGCAAATCTCAATGGTTATCTTGTTTTTTCCAGAGGCCCTCACCCTACTCTAAGCCAACGGTCCCTGTCTCACTACCACCTACCTAACATGGGAAAACCATCAAAAGGAACATTCTACAGGAGGGTGGGGATGTAGGTCAGAGGTCAGAATGGCCTTTCCTTTTCTCTTGCTTAGACTTTTCTGGAGAAAAGCTACTACTGAGTCATGATTCAGCAGGGGTTGTCCTCGGCGGCAGACCAAACAGCCAGGTGCCAGGGAGTAGCTTCCAGCCTCCCTTTCCAGCCGCCAGGGAGGGGAGGGGGTGTGGGGCGGGCTGAGTAGAGAGGCAGAGCCACAGGGAGGGGCAGGCTGACAGGCACCTCTCTGCTGTGAAGAGCCAGGCTGCCGCTGGGCCCATCCAACAGCCCCAGGCCTGCTGCTGTGTAACAAGACCACAACGGAAGGACTGGCCAGGCCAGGTTTTTTGGAAACTTCGATGCAGTTTTCAAGGTGGCAGAGATGGTGGGGCTTCTGCAAGAATGATGTGGTACGTCAAGGGTTCTGATCACTTGATTTTATTATTGGCTTTTGAAAAAGGAACCACTAAACATGAGGGCTAAAAATTAAAATAGTAATAGCCAGAGATGACGACATCATGACTGCTGGTCATGCCCAGCCCACTGCAGTGCTGCTGACAATACATTGCCGAACTACAGAACCTCAGCCATTAAAAAATAATGAGGTGAATTTCCCTCTCCTTCAGCTTTCTAGATTGAAAAACCAGTTATGTCTCCCCACAGCTCTGAGGTTGGTAGAGCAGGGATTACTGGCCCTTTTGTACAGATGAAGGACCTGGAATCAAGAGAAACTGTAAAAGCACAATTGTTCTCTGCCCACCAGTCCATTCATTGCCAGTTCTGAAGCCTTGCCACCAAGTCTTACAGATCATCTTCTAAATAAAACTTAATGTAGAAGGGAAGAATGATTTTTCAGCCCTGGCATTTTTTGAAGAACTATCAGCAAGACATGGGCTGAAGTTATTTGAGGTTTTGATGGGCTCCAGGTCACTATTTTCCCAGTCTCCCAGGCTGATGCAATGCCTGTTTTGGCCCGAGTTCCCTCATTTTCCAGTATGGTCATTGAATTTCTGCATAATCTTAGACTTTGAATTCTCTCTCCAGAAAATGGAAGGTTTGGGAATTTTTTTCCTTGTCTCCCCTTTCCCCTGTTTCTGTCACATGCACACGAGCAGCCTCCTGGGTAGAAGCCACCAAAGAAGGGACGTGAGGGGCAGTGGTTTAGAGCCCACCTCCCTGCAGCTATTGCAGCCCTACAGTTATCTGCTCAAAATGTGGGGCTTCTGGGTAAAATGTTCTCTGGATTACTTCCATGCCAAACATTAAAGGTTTGGAAATGACTGGACCAAAGGCTTTCTAAATTCCTTTGGTTTTGCAGTCTTATGATGGTCATTATCAGTATTTTAGGTTTAGGTTGTAGTGTGCTGACTCTTTCAGGATACAAGGGTCCTGCTCAGTATTCTGATAAAATGTAATACATTAGAGAACAAAACATCCCAACGCTTATAACAAGATGTCCCAGCACATGGCAGCTGAAGGGCATTCAATTTGATTCCCCAGTTACCTCCTTTAATCCTTCACATTGGCCATGTCTGTGGCTGATGGAGAGAATGAGGAGTTGCCATCTTTATACCTGTCCCAGTGGTCATATGCTCTCTCCCCTCTAAAACTCATCTATAAAGTGGGATTAATAATACCTGTGCATATCATTGCAAATAGTAAATGGAATAAAATAGCAAATGTGCTTAGTACAAGTCCTACCACATTTTGGTGCTCAAAAGATTGTTAGCTCTCTTCTTTACTAATTTCTGTGACTTAATTTATCCTAAGATCTTTACCACTATGTTAGTTACTTAAATACGTATTTTTTAGCTAATATACCATTTTCATCAACAAGGAATGCTCTTTCCTGAAGATAAACCCATATAGCTATAAAAACCAGGCAAGTACTATAAATTAATAAAAGGTTCCTAATGCAAGGTAAATGGAGTGATTTAGACTGTAGTTAATAATTTATCTGGCTAAATTTTACCATGAGACCCAGTGGGTTCAGAGAGGCTAGACTGCTTCATTTTCACTAGAAAGCACCCATTTTAAATGTTTAATTTTCTTTAAACCAAAACACTTCTGTGAGGTGACCTTGGCAAGTCTACAAAGTGTTATTATACTGATTTGGGACTCAGGGAAGTAAGTGGGAAGATCCTGAATTTATTTTATATAAGTTTCTGATTTATACATCTACATTGTTGTACTTGAGGTCCTTGGGTGACTGAATCAATATAAAAGCTAAGGACTGCCCTGAATTTTTCTTCTCATCAACTCTTGTCCTCCATTCTCCAAGTGACAGCTAATTTAAATGGAGATGTTTCAAGGCCTGGATTCAAGGGTCAAGTAGATAGGAAGAGAAAGGAGTCATGGGTATTGGCTTTGTTTTCTAGTAACTTAATGCAGTCCAAAAGTGAGGTTAGTTTCCCAAAGACATTTGAAAAGGGTTTGAAAAGAGTTAAAAGAGTTGTGCATATGTTAAATTGGGGGTCTTGGTATTCCAGAAGTCAGATAGAAGTTAGGATTATTTCAGTTCTTCAGTCTAAGTCCTCATGCGCTGTCCGGCAATATGCCACTGACACTCAGATACACTCGCTGCTCTGGAGCCCGAGTCCTCAAAACTTAGTGACTAAGAATCACTTAGAAGACATATTTTTCTTCATATCTTTTAAATTTATGACTCCTGTTTGTAAAATGAGCAATTATAAATAGTTTTTGAAAGAAGCAAAAAAATATAAAGAAACAGAAACATTTTGTCTGTATCAATTACCCAGACATAGTTATTATATTGTCTCATTCCCTTTTGACAATAATGTCAGTAATCCTGCTGAAACAAAAAAAAAACAATTTTATATAAACATATTTTGTATATTTGAAATTTCTGGCAAATATAATTACAGTTTATTTTGCTCATTTATTTTTGACTCTTTTATATTATTTTCTCACTTTCCCTTAGTTTTTTAACCCCTTTAGATCAGTACAGTTAACACTGATGTTAGAATCAACAGGGGTGTGTTAGAAAGTATACTGATGCCCAGGCCCAAGACCCAGGTCAGACACAATAGGATCTGGGGAAAGAACGGGCATTTTTTTAAAGTTTTCATTTTGAAATTATTTTATTTTGTATTGATTTCTAATGGACATACATTATTTTCATTTCAAGTGGTTTGATATTTTTATACATTTTGAAATGGTCACCTGAACAAGTCTAGTTACCATCTGTCACCATACAAAGTTATTACAATATTATTGACTATCTTCCCTATGCTGTACATTACATCTCCATGACTTATTTGTTTTATAGCTAGAAGTTTGTAGTTCTTAATCCCTTTCACCTATTTTCCTAGTCCCCCCCACCCCCTTTCCTCTGGCAGCCACCAACTTGTTTGCTGTATCTCTGAGTCTGTTCCTGTTTTGCTTATTCATTTGTTTTGTTTTTTAAATTCCACATACAAAAATCATAGTGTTTGTCTTTCTCTTCTACCTCATCTGAAATCTTTGTAGACCTGTAGAAGTTACAATATCAGTACAGGGAGTTCCTATTACCTTTTATGAGCATCTCCTAATGTTAACATTCTATGTAATCATAGTACAGTTATCGAAACAAAGATATCAACATTGACTGAATACTACTTAAATCACAGGCTTTACTTGAATGTCATCAGTTTGTCCACTACTGGGCCTTTTTCTGTTCCAGAATCAAGTCCTGGATCCCACATCCATGTTGTATTTATGTCTTATGTTAGTGTTCTCCCATCTGTGACACTTTCTCAATCTTTCCTTCTCTTTCATAATCTCACCACTTTTGAAGAGTTCTGGTCAGATATTTTGGACGATGTTCCTCAATTTGAAGTTATTTGATATTTTCTCAAGACTAGATTGAGTGGGCAAAAACCACTGAGGTAATGTGCCCTTCTTAGTGTATTAATATATTTTATTACAGGTTTTTTTAGCATCGACAACTTGAGTACAGTGGTGTCTGCCAGGTAACTTGTTATTACTTCTCATTATGCTTAATAAGTATTTAGGATGAGGCACATTGAGATTATACAAATGTCATGTTTCTACATCACCTTTAACTTACTCATTCCGGTGTTCTATGGGCCTCGCCTGCAGCGGTTGGTACGGTGATGATCCTAATGGTGATTTTCTATTTCCCTCTTTTATTCTATGTTACTAATGGAAATTCTTCTGTAAGGAAGAGACTCAGTACTACTTCTCCCTTTGGTATTTATTTAATCATTTGTTTATATCAGCATGGAATCATGAATTTTTTTTTCCTTCTTTGCATTATTATCCCATGTGACAGTTATTTTTTGTGTTGCTCAACTTGTGCCAGATTTGACCAGTGACAGCTCACTCAGGTGGGCTCCAGCATACTTTGCAAACATGCATCCATCCTTCCTTCCTCCCTCCCTCTCTTGCTCTTTCTCTTTCTCTCTCTCTCTCCACCCCATGCCCCTTTCTCTTTCTTTCTCTGGCATTGCTAGGTGCTTCAAGCTAATCTTGTAATTTTACTGCCCCAGACCTAGAATCAAAAACCTTCAAGGAACTCTGTATTCTTTACTGGAAAATGATACTAAGAATCCAAGATGTATGTGCCAGGTATTATTATTAATGGATGTTCCTGCTTCTAGGTTCTCCCAGAGAACAGAACTAGGGTATATATATATAAATACACGTAGATATATTTATTTCTGTAGTTATCAATATACATATATATTTAAAAAAACAGAAAGCAACACAAGTCCATACAGACACTTCCAGTTAAAGTGGGCACCATAGGGTCCATTCTGGCTTTCTTTTTGCATTTCTCTCCTCTTATCCCCCTTTCATTTCTTTCTCTGAGGGTGAGAAAACTGGTTTTCATTATCTGTCAATATTTACCTATCTGCTCAACCTTAGAACAAGTAAGTTTCAGAATTGATAGTATCCCTGGTGGAAATGGACTTACCACCTAGAGTATAGTGTTTTTGTACAGTTCTTTTTCTTCAGACCTTTTGCCCATTTTTAAACATGTTTTCTTAGAGTTAATTTATATTCTGGATAAAGATCATTTGCAGATACTTGTAAATTTGTAAATATTTTTAGTCTGTGGATATCTTTTCACTCTCTTAATAGTCAGTTTTGAAGTAAGATTGTTCTTAATTTTGACAGTCCCAGTTATTATTATTATATTATTTATGGATTATGCTTTAGCATTGTATCTAAAAAGAAAAAAATTGCCAAACCAAGGTCATGCAGATTTTTATATGTTTTATTATAGAAGTTAGAAGTTTTATAGTCTTATATTTTACATTTACATATTTATGATCCATTTGAAGTTAATTTTTGTAAAAGGTGTGAAGTATGTATGAAAGCCATTTTTTTTCATATGGACATGTTTTTGGTACTATCAATTTTCACTTTATGTGTCCTGAAACTGTCATAAGGTAATTTCACATTTGATATTAATATATCTCCTTAGAAAACTGACCCTTTATTATCAAGTAATGGTCCTGTTTAACCCTGACAATATTATTTTGAAGTTGAAATACATTGTCTAATTAATATAAGAATTTGTCTAATTAATATAACTACCCAGCTTTCTTCTGATTAGTGTTAGCATGGAAGATCTTTTCCTATCCCTTTAATTTTAAACTGTTATAGTAAAGTGATTTTCTCAGTAAATAGCTCAGTGTTGCTTTTTTATTTAATCTGATAATCTTTACTGTATTTCAATATTCTTACTTAATGTGATATTAATGTGATTGAATTAAAATATACTCTTTTGTTAGGTATTTTCCATTGGCTTCATCTGCTCATTGTTTCTTTTTTACTCTTTTTTAAACACCTTCCCTTGAATTAGTTTAGTGTATTTTTCCCATTGAATCCCTTCTATTGATTTGTTTTTATATATCTTTTTTGTAAACTTATATATATATAAAATCTAAGTCTATCTTCAAATAATAATCTATTGTTTCACTTGTTTTGTAAGTATATATTCTCATTGCTTCTCATCCATTCACTGTGTCATTGCTTTTATGCCTTTTACATATGCTATAAACACTAGATTGGTACAATTTTTACTTTCAACCATCAGTTGTATTTTAAAGTAATGAAAAAGAAGAAAAAAAATTTTACATTACCTTCATTCATTTAATTTTTAGTTCTCTTTATCTCTTTTTATAGGTCCATGTTTCTGTCTATCATATTTTCTCTGCCTGAATAAATTCTTCTTTCATATCTTACAGTTTATATCTACTAGCCATAAATTCCCAGGCTGTTGTTTTTTCAAAGAAAGTATTTTTTTTCTTCATTCTTGTAAAATAATTTTGTTTGGTATGGCATTGTAGTTTGACAGATTTCTTTTTTCTTTATCACTTTAAACATGTCACTCCCTTGATTTCTGCCTGATTTCTGAAAAAAGAGGTCTGCTATCACTCTTTGTGACTCTTTGAGTAATGTATCTTTTTTCTCATATCTTCTAGATTTCTCTACTTTTTTTTTTTTGGTTTCCAGTCATTCAAACACAGTGTGCTAAGGGAGTGTGTGTGTGTGTGTGTGTGTGTTTGTATTTGGTGTTCATGATCCTTGCTTGTTGTGCCTCCCAGAGGACCTGTCACTAGCAAGTTACTTGTTATTTAATATGTACAAGCCTGAAAGTGACTGGAGTGCATTCTCTGTCATGATTAAACTTCATCCTTAGCCTGGCATGTGTCCATGGGACTTGGTTGTGTGGTCTCCTCAGTGTTCCTGCCCTGAATAGTTCTGAACCCCACATGCATTTAATCCTCATTACAACCAAACATGTTAATTATATGGTTGAGAGTAATTTCTTCTGGCAGAAGTCCCCATCCTATTTAGTATTGAGGAGACCCAGGGCTTTGCAATTATATTTGTAAAGTACCAGACAAATGATGGTACTTTCTCTCTTATCTCCACTAAGATGTTGGTACTTAGGTAGTATTTTCAGGAAGGAATGGGTGTGAGACAAGGAACAGATTTTCTTCTATGTTAATATTGTTTTCAGTCTAGGGAGACCTTGCAGTCTCTTTGCTTTGTAATTCAGTAATTACTTATTTACAGACTCAGCAATTAGCAAGGTCACTTTGAACTTCGAGACAAACAGTCCTGTTAGAAAGCCTACTGAGCTCTAGTGGTTTGGCTAATGTGGTTTCCGGGGTTAGTGGGAATGCTGCCACATTTGTACAATTATTCATGCTCCTTTTGTATTCAGGTACACAGCTGGCATAATTCATGTGAATATTCCATAAACACTTACTCTAAGAGTGAGACAAATTTGCTTTTCCAAATAAATACCTTTTTTTTTAGTAAAAGTGGATTATATTTGAAGATTTCCCCCTCTGTTGTTTGTCTATTAAAAAGTTGATTCCTCCTGTCTGATGAATAATGAAGATTAATAAAATGAATGTAACTACCCAGTTAGAAAACAAAGGCTTCCATGTAGTCAATTTGTATCTTTTTCAGAATAATTTTATTCCATTTTTTATTTGAACAGTGGACACCTTCAATGGAGACCTAGACTTAGATTTGAAGGGCATTAAAAAAGTCAGTGAGATGGATGGAAGATGAATCATACACATTCTTGTATTAATTTTTTTATTAAGGTATCATTGATATACAATCTTATGCTCAGGTTTCACATGAGCAACATTGTAGTTACTGCATTCCCTCCTAATATCAAGTCCCCACCACATACTCCATTGTAGTCACTGTCCATCAGCATAGTAAGATGCTATAGAATCACTACTTGTCTTCTCTGTGTTCTTGTGTTAATTTTTAAGGATATGTTTTATGAGAAACTGTTCTTTTGAAAATGATATGTCTACCTCAAAATATTGAGACACAGTATATGGTGACATAAGCCCTATGATCAGAGCACTCAGACAATATGTACGCCTCCATCATCAATGTGCTCCTTCACCTTTTGGAATGACTGCTTCAGGGTCTTCTGAGAGGATCCCCCTCTTTATGTTAGATTTTTATTTGACATCTCTCTCTTCTTTTACTTTGTTCTTAGGAGATTTTGTCTCTCATCTTTCAAAGATAAGCTTTTTTTGTGTGCTTTGAATTCCCCAAGAGTTCTTGAATACATCCGTCCATAACTGTCCTTACTCCTGTGGAATCATTCTCTTCTTTTTTGGTTGCTGTCCCACAGCTATCAATAATCACACATCTCCCTATTACTCTCGCGTCCCCCACACCCTTCCTTGTCACGATTCCCATCTCAATATATTTCCTATTTAGATCAAATTAAGTCTGACTCCATCTACTTCCTCACTACCTATTCATTTTCTTAAGCTTGAATTTTATTAATTGAGCATATGGTCAGGTCACAGACACTAATTTTACCAGATTTGTTAAGACAAAGAGTGGTCCTCAGACCCTTCTTCCCCATTTCTCCTTTTTCAGAGATAACCACTTTCAATGAACCTTTTTATATGTACTTTCATATCTCTGAATATTTTAGTATCTTCAAATACCATGGTTGTATCACTGCCTCATTTTTTTTTCAGGTTTGAGCATTGTCTATTGACTCCACACTATAAGGATGAAAATTTAGCTTTCTCTCCACTCCACATCTCCAAAGATATTTATAATCTTCCATGTCATCATTCTCTCAGTAGAGATGTATTATAATTTGGTTAGATTTTATTCAGGTGTGGAAAATTTTCCAGTGATTTCATTGTTTTTTGGCTCTACTTTATCATTTTGAGACTACCTACCTTCTTGAGATACCTTCAACCTCATCTTACAAAGATTCTATTGTCTTCTACATTTTGCTTCTCATATTTAATTTTTGCGTGATATTGTTGGTTTTATGACCTGTTCTTTTTCTAAGTATCCTTGTGTTGTTTGAGGAATGCCTCAAGAATAGTCTTATTCTTTGAAAATATCAATGATGCTGTAAATTTTTTTTCTTTTCTCTGAATGGTTTCAGTTTCCTCCAAGTTGTTTTATTTCATCTATTGTTTGGGACTTCTTCTATGTTAGAGGCTTTCCTCAAGTATCTAGTGATTGTGATTGTTTCTTCATAGTTGAGAGGTTTGTGAACTAAAAGTTTGACTAGCAACTCTGAGCATGTAGATGGGTCTTAACTGACTGGCAGTTTCCCTGTAATATGATTTGGCTGAGTCATTTGTTAGGAAATTCCTGAGGGCCAAAATCTTAGGCTTTTCTTCTGTTGGGAGTCAGATTCCATGAAGGGACCTTCCTGTCTCTAGTCTGGACAGTAAAGGCTTAATTGTCTGTATTTGGGGAGTGGGGGAAGGCTGGGAGGTCAGCCTTTTCCATGCATCATTTTTGATCCCTGTTTATGTAAGCTATATACGCTTCCACTGTGTTTGGAGCTCCTCAGTCCAGATATCCTTCATGGTCACGTTGTTTAAGCTGGGAAATGTATTTACTAGAATCTCTTTCCCTGTATCGTTACAGGTTAGATTTCGCCAAAAGAGAAACTTTAATAAGATTTAAAAGGATGGCGTGAAGCATCACTTAGCAAACACACTGAAGCTCTTTTCATAGTTAAACAGGTCACACAGACATTGAGGGGTTGGCAGGTTCCCACTTGCCCTCACTCCTCTGAGCTCCACATCCGGTTTTTCTTCCTATGTGTTTGCCATGCAGACCCTGCGGGCCCATGCCAAGAAGCAATAGCCCCCAACACACTTCTCCATGAGCTCCCTCTCTGCTGATTCACTTTGCTGTTGGACGTGCTTGACTAAGTAATGATTTCCCTAATTCTCCAGCTCCTCCCACAGTTGTGTAAAGTCTAATTCCTATGACACACACCTAATCACATAACACTTAGAGTCACTCTGCTCCTCTGTCTGAACCTTGACTGATAGACCTATCCGCTTCAGTGGGTAAACCTGTCATCTTCTGCTCAGAGGTGGGTTAAAATAGAAGAGACAGTCATAAGCTGTTTGAGAAACAACTGGCTTCCTAGATGGAACTCATGGAGAGGGGTTTACCAGTCCCCCTGTCCCCAACTCCTCATACTTGAGTTCACCACCAAGCCCAGAGTTACCTGCTCCTGTCGATTCACCAAGTTAGTTCTTGATTCTTCCTCTGCAGTCTCAGCACAGCAAGTCAGTCATCTCCCTTTCATCTGCTTTCTAGCATCTACCATTTTTATTACTGACATCTCTGCTCCTGTTCTCCCCATCCTTGTAGATTAATGTCTTAAAAGGTATTTGATATTTCAGTGTGATTTTGGTTTTAGTGGGGTTTCAGGAGAAAGTGAATCAGATACATGAGTTCAATCTACCATCTTTACTGAAACTTACCCCATTCACTTTCTAAACCTTGCAATCTGGCTACTGTTTCTCAATTCTGCTATTGCTCCTTCCTTATGAATAACCTACTTGTCAAATCAAAAATCTTTTCCATTCCTTGTTGTCCTCATTTTTTTCAACAGCATCTGACACTACTGACCCTCCTGCTCCTGCATTTCCTCTCCTCCCTAACTCTTTCCCTCACTTGCCTACTGTCTTCACTACCACCAACATTAATGAAGCATCAATTTTACGCTTTTTCTTTTTTTTTTAACTTAGGCATTGCCCTTTCCCTTCAGAGATGGCAGGAAATTGAAACCAAATGCTGGAGAGAAGAAAAACACTATATTGTGCTATCCTTGATGACAAGTGAAGAATGTCTCCAAGTCAGTTTGGAAATGACAGATTGTAAATTACCTCACGCTACCACGGTCTAAAGCAGACAGCAAATCAGCCTGCGTGAATGCGTCCTTCTAAGGAGGCCTGGCTGTCCATTAGCATAGGGCTTCTAATTCTCCACAGAGCATCTGGTTGATAGCATGTGGGCTTCAGTGGTGCCAGGCTAACCCCTGAACAGGAAAATCCAGTGAGGCCATGGAGGAAGGCTCTTTTCCAATACACTGGGAGACAAGTGTTCAGTCTGAGGGAGGAGATGACCTTTCATTTTTGTCACTGAAGGACGAAAAGAGCATCAGTCACAAGGGAGTAACCACCACCTATTGGCACTCTGTGGGACTGTAGAAGAGAAGAAATGGGATTTTAGCACATAAAAATCATAGAATGATATATTTTTTTTAATTCAATGCTACATTTTTAAAGGAGAAATAAGTGTTTTTTCAGATTCACTTTAATTGAAAAAGAAATGGCTATAGAAATAAAGGGTATTTCTCAAAGGAGATTAGAGCAAATGAAAGAAGAATTGTTGGTGGATTAAAAGAAAAGGAAGACTTGCTATGAGAAAATTCAGGCAGCAGCAGCCATTTTCATTGCAAGCAGCAGAGCAGCAAGTGCTTCCAAGGGCCCCGTGGGAGGTCAGGTTCATCTTCACGAATATTAACTCCCCTCTGGATCCTCCTGCCCTGATCTGGATAATCTCTGCATAATACACTTGACCTTTCCAGAAAACAAACAAACAAATATGTGAAATAACTTTTTTTTGTTTTATTATCATTAATCTACAATTACATGTGCAATATTATGGTTATTAAACTACCCCTTCATCAGGTCCCCCCCACCAACCCCATTATAGTCACTGTCCATCAGCATAGTGAGATGTTATAGAATCACTACTTGTCTTCTCTGAATTGTACAGCCCTCCCCGCGCCACCCCAACATTATATCTGCTAATCGTAATGCCCCCTTTTTCCCTCTTTTCCCTCCCTTCCCACCCATTTTCCCCAGTCCCTTTCCTTTGGTAAACTATTAGTCCGTTCTTGGGTTCTGAGAGTCTGCTGCTGTTTTGTTCCTTCAGTATTTTTTCTTTGTTCTTATACTCCACATATGAGTGAAATCATTTGATACTTGTCTTTTTCGGCTTGGCTTATTTCACTGAGCATAATACCCTCTAGCTCCATTCATGTTGTTGCAAATGGTAGGATTTGTTTTCTTCTTATGGCTGCATAATAGTCCATTGTGTATATGTACCACATCTTCTTTATCCATTCATCTACTGATGGACGCTTAGGTTGCTTCCATTTCTTGGCTATTGTAAATAGTGCTGCAATAAACACAGGGGTGCATCTGTCTTTTTCAAATTGGGCTGCTGCATTCTTAGGGTAAATTCCTAAGAGCAGAATTCCTGGGTCAAATGGTATTTCTATTTTGAGTTTTTTGAGGAACCTCCATACTGCTTTCCACAACGGTTGAACTAATTTGCAGTCCCACGAGCAGTGTAGGAGGGTTCCCTTTTCTCCACATCCTCGCCAACATTTGTTGCTGTTTGTGTTTTGGATGTTGGCCATCCTCACTGGTGTGAGGTGATATCTCATTGTGGTTTTAATCTGCATTTCTCTGATGATTAGCGATGTGGAGCATCTTTTCATGTGCCTGTTGGCCATCTGAATTTCTTCTTTGGAGAAGTGTCTATTCATGTCCTCTGCCCATTTCTTAATTGGATTATTTGCTTTCTGTGTGTTAAGGTGCATGAGTTCTTTATATATTTTGGATGTCAACCCTTTATCAGATACGTTTTTTATGAATATATTCTCCCATAGTGTAGGATGTCTTTTTGTTCTACTGATGGTGTCCTTTGCTGTACAGAAGCTTTCAGCTTGATATAGTCCCACTTGTTCATTTTTGCTTTTGTTTCCCTTGCCCGGGGAGATATGTTCATGAAGAAGTTGCTCATGTTTATGTCCAAGAGATTTTTGCCCATGTTTTTTTCTAAGAGTTTTATGGTTTCATGACTTACATTCAGGTCTTTGATCCACCTTGAGTTTACCTTTGTGTATGGGGCTAGACAGTAGTCCAGTTTCATTCTCTTACATGTAGCTGTTCAGTTTTTCCAACACCATCTGCTGAAGAGGCTGTCATTTCCCCAATGTATATCCAAGGCTCCTTTATCAAATATTAATTGACTGTGTATGTTTGGGTTAATGTTTGGATTTTCTCTTCTGTTCCACTGGTCTGTGGGTCTGTTTTTGTGCCAATACCAAATTGTCTTGATTACTGTGGCTTTGTAGTAGAGCTTGAAGTCAGGGAGTGTAATTCCCCCTGTTTTATTCCTCCTTCTCAGGATTGCTTTGGCTATTCAGGGTCTTTTCTGGTTCCATATGAATTTTAGAATTATTTGTTCCAGTTCATTGAAGAAAGCTGTTGGTAGTTTGATAGGGATTGCATTGAATCTGTAGATTGCTTTAGGTAGTATAGCCATTTTGACAATATTTATTCTTCCTAGCCAAGAGCATGGGATGCATTTCCATTTGTTAGTGTCCTCTTTAATTTCTCTTAGGAGTGTCTTGTAGTTTTCAGAGTACAGGTCTTTCACTTCCTTCGTTAGGTTTATTCCTAGGTATTTTATTCTTTTTGATGCAATTGTGAATGGAATTGTTTTTCTGATTTCTCTTTCTGTTAGTTCATCATTAGTGTATAGGAAAGCAACAGATTTCTGTGTGTTAATTTTGTATCCTGCAACTTTGCTGAATTCAGATATTAGTTCTAGTAGTTTTGGAATGGAATCTTTAGGGTTTTTTATGTATAGTATCATGTCATCTGCAAATAGTGACAATTTGACTTCTTCTTTACCAATCTGGATGCCTTGTATGTCTTTGTTTTGTCTGATTGCTGTGGCTAGGACCTCCAGTACTATGTTGAATAACAGTGGAGAGAGTGGGCATCCCTGTCTTGTTCCCGATCTTAGATGAAAAGCTTTCAGCGTCTCGCCGTTAAGTATGATGTTAGCTGTGGGTTTGTCATATATAGCCTTTATGATGTTGAGGTACTTGCCGTCTATACCCATTTTGTTGAGAGTTTTAATCAGGAATGGATGCTGAATTTTGTCAAATGCTTTTTCAGCATCTATGGAGATGATCATGTGGTTTTTGTTCTTCTTTTTGTTGATGTGGTGGATGATGTTGATGGATTTTCTAATGTTGTACCATCCTTGCATCCCTGGGATGAATCCCACTTGATCATGGTGTATGATCCTCTTGATGTATTTTTGAATTTGGTTTGCTAATATTTTGTTGAGTATTTTTGCATCTACGTTCATCAGGGATATTGGTCTGTAATTTTCTTTTTTGGTGAGGTCTTTGCCAGGTTTTGGTATTAGAGTGATGCTGGCTTCATAGAATTAGTTTGGAAGTATTCCCTCCTCTTCTATTTTTTGGAAAACTTTAAGGAGAATCGGTGTTATTTCTTCTCTATATGTCTGGTAGAATTCATACGTGAATCCATCAGGCCCGGGGGTTTTGTTCTTGGGTAGTTTTTTGATTAGCAATTCGATTTCGTCGCTGGTGATTGGTCTGTTTAGTTTTTCTGTTTCTTGCTTGGTCAGTCTTGGAAGGTTGTATTTTTCTAAGAAGTTGTCCATTTCTTCTATGTTTTCCAGCTTGTTAGCATATAGATTCTCATAATATTCTCTTATGATTCTTTGTATTTCTGTGGGGTCCGTCGTGATTTTTCCTTTCTCATTTCTGATTGTGTTTATGTGTGTAGATTCTCTTTTCCTCTTAATGAGTCTGGCTAGGGGTTTATCTATTTTGTTTATTTTTTCAAAGAACCAGCTCTTGGTTTTATTGATTTTTTCTATTGTTTTATTCTTCTCAATTTTATTTATTTCTTCTCTAATCTTTATTATGTCCCTCCTTCTTGTGACTTTGGGCCTCATTTGTTCTTCTTTTTCCAATTTCTGTAATTGTGTCTTTAGACTATTCATTCGGGAATGTTCTTCCTTCTTTAAGTAGGCCTGGACTGCAATATACTTTCCTCTTAGAACTGCCTTTGCTTCTTCCCACAGAAGTTGTGGCTTTGTGTAGTTGTTGTCATTAGTCTCCATATATTCTTTGATTTCTGTTTTGATTTAGTCGTTAACCCATTGATTAATTAGTAGAGTGTTGTTAAGTCTCCATGTATTTGTGAGCCTTTTTGGTTTCTTTCCTAAATTTATTTCTAGTTTTATACCTTTGTGATCTGAGAAGTTGGTTGGTAGGATTTCAATATTTTTGAAATTACTGAGGTTCTTTTTGTGGCCTAGTATGTGGTCTATTCTGGAAAATGTTCCATGTGCACTTGAGAAGAATGTGTATCCTGTTGCTTTGGGTGTAGAGTTCTGTAGATGTCTGTTAGGTCCATCTGTTCTAGTGTGTTGTTCAGTGCCTCTGTGTCTTTACTTATTTTCTGTCTGGTTGATCTGTCCTTTGGAGTGAGTGGTATGTTGAAGTCTCCTAAATGAATGCATTGCTGTCTATTTCCTCCTTTAATTCTGTTAGTATTTGTTTTACATATGCTGGCGCTCCTGTGTTGGGTGCATATATATTTATAATGGTTATATCTTCTTGTTGGACTGACCCCTTTATCATTATGTAATGTCCTTCTTTATCTTTTGCTACTTTCTTCGTTTTGAAGTCTATTTTGTCTGATACAAGTACTGCAACACCTGGTTTTTTCTCTTTGTTGTTTGCATGAAATATCTTTTTCCATCCCTTCACTTTTAGTCTGTGTATATCTTTGGATTTGAGATGAGTTTCTTTTAGGCAGCATATAGATGGTCTTGCTTTTTTATCCATTCTGTTACTCTGTGTCTTTTGATTGGTGCATTCAGTCCATTTACATTTAGGGTGATTATTGATAGGTATGTACTTATTGCCATTGCTTGCTTTAGATTCGTGGTTACCAAGGGTTGAAGGGTTGCTTCTTTACTATCTAACAATCTAACTTAACTTTCTTGTTAAGTTATTGTAAACACAGTCTGATGTTTCTTTATTTCTCTCCCTTCTTATTCCTCCTCCTCCATTCTTTCTATAATAGGTGTTTTATTCTTTGCCTTTAGTTAGTATTTGGATGGTCTGCTTTCTTTGCTATGATTATATTTTCTCTGGTGACAACTTTTTAGCCTTCGGTGTGCTTCCATCTAGAGCAGTCCATTTAAGATATCCTGTAGTGGTGGTTTATGAGAGGCAAACTCTCTCACCTTTCGTTTGTCTGGAAATTGTTTAATCCCTCCATCATATTTAAATGATAATCGTGCTGGATACAATATTCTTGGTTCGAGGCCCTTCTGTTTCATAACGTTAAATATATCATGCCATTCTCTTCTGGCCTGTAAGGTTTCTGTTGAGAAGTCTGATGATAGTCTCATGGGTTTTCCTTTTTAGGTGATCTTTTTTCTCTCTCTAGCTGCCTTTAATACCCTGTCTTTATCTTTGATCTTTGCCATCTTAATTATTATGTGTCTTGGTGTTGTCTTCCTTGGGTCCCTTGTGCTGGGAGATCTGTGGGCTTCGGTGTACTGCGAGACTATTTCCTTCCCCAGCGAGGGAAAGTTTTCAGCAGTTATTTCTTCAAAGACACTTTCTATCCCTTTTTCTCTCTCTTCTTCCTCTGGTACTCCTATAATGGGAATATTGTTCCGTTTGGATTGGTCACACAGTTCTCTTAATATTCTTTCATTCCTAGAAATCCTTTTATCTCTCTCTGCCTCAGCTGCTCTGTATTCCTGTTCTCTGATTTCTATTCCATTAAGAGTCTCTTGCATCTCATCCATTCTGCTGTTAAGCCCATCGATCGCTTGTCTGATTTCTGCATTGTCTTTCCTCACTTCCTCCCTCAGCTCTTGCATATTTCTCTGGAGATCCATCAATATGGTTATGACTTTTGCTCTGAATTCTTTTTCAAGAAGACTGTGCATTTCCATC
>JAVSCE010011459.1:0-13590 GCA_032199065.1 Smutsia gigantea
GGGCGGGTCGTGGAGCCCCTCTGCATACGGGTCGTCGTCATAGAACAGGTGCGAACAGCTGTAACCGGCAAAACAATTTCGATGTCCGTGTAATTAATTACTCAATTATGTATACTTAGGCGGAATTGATCTCAAAGTGCAAAAAATAAGCTTCCTGGTGTTAATATTCTCTCCACATTCTGGTAGAGTTGTTAGCTGTTTTGTCGAAATTAGACGTAAGGGGAAAGTAGATTAGGTGTGGCTATCTCGAGGTGACCTCCAGTATCTGTACGATTCTGACTTCGATCCCACACCCAGTCACTTAATCGTATGGGCTTTCTCCAAATTTCAGTGTTTGAAGATACTGTGGAGGAGCGTGTCATCAATGAAGAATATAAAATCTGGAAGAAGAATACACCGTTTCTGTATGACCTGGTTATGACCCATGCTCTTCAGTGGCCGAGTCTTACCGTTCAGTGGCTTCCTGAAGTGACTAAGTAAGGGTTTCCGGCAACTTTTATTTTGCGTAAATTTAACTGTTGTCCTGAATTTCCTACTTTTGGTGTTTTATATACATCATAGACCATAAGCATATGATCAAGCTAGCTCTTGAATGAGGTGGCAGGTGATTTTTATTTTCAAAACTTAAGCAATTTATGGGATGATTTCTCACATAAGTGTGACATTAAAAGGGGAGAAACAGTCTGTTGTGAGAATAACGATATTTGTAGGAAGCACCCGATATATTTGACATTTTGGGGCCTTAAATATAGAACAGCATCTTTGGGCTCCTGACTAACGTATTTCTTTAAAGCTTTATTGAAACAGCATATGCACAGAAAAGTGCACGAATCATAAGCATATGGCTTGGGGAATTCTTACAGAGTTGAACACACCCATATAACCAGACCCCAAGATGAATACGTTTTAATTGGCAGAGGGAGAAACAATTTAGCAACAGTTCACCGAAGAAAAGGTGCTGTTACTGGCAAACAGTATGGAATACACTTGGAGGTTTCTGTTGGTCTTCATAATAAGAGTGTTCTTTGCAGCCATTTAAAAATTTTCTCTGGTGGTAATTGTTGGCCTTCATTGAGCACTTAAAACAGGGCCTGCCATACCCAAAGAGTTCTGCATCCTGTTATTTAATACTCGCAATAGTACTGATTGCTTTTTATCATCCTTGCTTTATCGATGTGGAAACTGGTGCTGAGATGTTAAGTAATGTGCTCAAGATTATACAGGTGGCAGGTGGTAGAGCAGGCTTTAGACCCAAACTGGGTGGCTTGAGTTGAAGCAACCCCTGCACTAGACTGCCTTTCTCATACACTTGTACTTTTTCCAGTAGGAATTTGGCTGTGTACTAAAAATGTATTAAATTTGGATATCAGCATAAAGTTCATATAAAATAGGCTTATATTTTAATGATGGAGGTGAAAGGATTAATCAATCTCTAATCTGAAGAGGGGATTTATGACAAGTTACAAAAATACTTAATTTTATGTACAGTTACTCATATAAATGGCCAGATTCTCTATATCCGAATGTTGACTTACATAATGATAGGGACTTTTTTGGGCACTCCCCAAAATGTTAGTGTAAATATACAGATGTGGAGTTGCCAAGAACTAAATAATGGAGGCTTCTAAGCATTGATGTTTATAACAACTTTGAGCATCAAATACTTAATTGATTCTTGTGTCTTCCTGTTAAGCAGATTTAAAACTTTAACAACTTAATTTACATTCCCTTGGATCTTTTGACCTACTGTAACAGAAAAGAGCCAGGGCTTAAGGTTAGAGACCTGAGTTTGAGTCTGCCCCCTGCTTCTTGGTAGTTTTGTGAATTGGAGTGTTGGTCTAATTTGTAAATTGGTCAGTCTCTGTATCTCACAGTTGTCTGGTCTGTAAATGGAGGTTCTGATGGTTCTGACTGCCTATATTTGAGGGAATTAGATTAGATCATGCACCTTAAAGTGCTGGCACAGAGTAAGTGGTGACTGATGCTGATTCTCCCGCCCCTTCCTGTTCAGAAATAATTTGTTAGGGTGGAATAAGTTTCTCCATTTGGATTTCAACGAAAGCTGCTTACTGAAGTCGTTTTAAAATGCTACTTATAATGTGTTTTGTGTAAAGATTTTGAAGATAATAGATCTGTATGTTATCAGCGCAGGTACTGCCTTTATATTATATATATAAATAACATAAATGTTAATTTATATAAATGTTAATTTAGGAGCTTAAAAGAAAATAATTTATGTATTCTGTGGTGTTCTTTGCATACAAAGAAGTGAGATCTGGTTGTGGGACGTGCAGTAGCTTTGGGAATGCAAGAAAATGCCAGCCAGCCTGCATTCTTGGGTGTTGAGGATGTCTGTGTGGTGCTTTGCAGGGTTCTGTCTGGGGTATGAAGGGACTGTGATTGTGTTTTGTCGCTATTATCCAGAACAGTAGAAATGTTGGCTACTTTTATTACCTGGGTCTTTGAGGGACTGGACCTTACTCAACCTCATTTTTAAGGCTGGCCTTCTGCCTATATACAACATGCTTCTTAGTGACTGCTTGCACTTGCTGAGCTGTTGTCTATAAATTGAGTTTGGTAATTGTCCAAATAATTGACTTGGCTTTTTAAATTTTTTTTCTAAGGTACCTCTAAGAAGTTATTTTTCAAAACGGGTAATCATGATTTTATATCTCTTACTAAATAATTTTTTGAAGATGTGGAGACTAATTTACTCTCTACCTAAAAAACTTTGGAATCATTCAAATTCAGATGGTACATAAGTGCATAGGGTGAAGAACAAATCCCCCTTCCACATTCCCTATTCACCTAGTTCCCTTACCCAAAGTGGAGGCAGTCATTGAAATTTCTTACCTATGCTGCCAGGTTGAAGTACATACCTCTATCTCTCCTCCATCTTTTTTTCTGGTAGCAAGTTTTTCACTTGGCTTTTTAATCAGGAGTTTTTATTGGAGACTTTTTCCTATCAGCATGCTTAGATGTACTAATTTTTTAAAAGGATGTCATAGAATTCTGTTTGTGGATATACTCTAATGTCACCAGTTCCTCACTAAGGATAATTAGGTGGTTTTCAGTCTTTTGCTGCTTCAGACAGTGCTGCTGAGAATAACCTTGTGATAATCTAAGGTTGTTGGGTGACTGTCTTTTAGGTGGAGTCAAAGTAGTTAAAGATTCAGGCACTGAAAATGATAGTCTTTATCATTAGTGTTTTTGCAGCCTTAGGTGCAGCCAGTATAGGAGGAAAATAGTGTAATATTGATTGGTTCAGGAAAATAGACTTGTATTTTAATGGTGGAGGTGAAAAGATTTGTAGTAAAAAGAAAAATCCTCATACGATGATCGGGTTAGGGGAAACTGGAATAATTGAATTTTAGAGTTACGAGAAATTTTCCAGATCCTCCAGTCCAATTTGGGACTGTGCTCCTTAGAAAGGTCCTGTGATGACTGTTTACCTGTCACTTCTACCTGGTGGTCTTGGTTTTTCTGCCTAACCCCATAGGAATAAATCCCTTCCTTTTTTATGTCAGCCCTAATGTTGCTCTATGGTGCCTCTTTTCTCTCAAGCATTCCTGTATGTTTTCAAATGGTTCTCATGAGATGGTTAAGTTTCCCTTTCATCTTAAGCCACTATTCCATGTGAAGGTTTCATTTTGTCTAAGTCCTCCTAAAGTGCATTGCTGAGAGCCTAATTTTCTGTGTGGTTTTTCCAGTTGAAAACAAGTAGGGCAGTGCATTGCCTCCCCCTTCCCCATATAAGTTCATCTGAGATGGAATTATCTTTTTTGATCACCACATCATATTCTTGGCCACTGAACACACATCAGCTAAGACCCTTGTCTTTTTACAGACAAGCTGCTGTTGCTTAGCTAGGCTGCCTTACTCTGTTTTTCAAGATGTATATGTCTTTTTTTTTTTTTTTACCTTAAGCCAAATCATGGTAAAATTTTATCTTTTTTTTTTAGTTACTACTAAATTACATGCCTAGAAGTAACCCTCAAACTTTTTTTTTTAAACAACTGAATCCTTTGTACACCTGGAATTTAGAAACAAATAAAAAGCCTAATTTGTCTGGTGTTGGGCTACTTCTGAGCTCTACTCACTGAGGTGGGACCATGGAGCACAGGTGAAAATTGCTATTCTAAGTAATACGAATGGGAAAGCATTGTTAATAGATACAGATGCAGAAATCACTGCTTGGACCAGGGTGCCAAGAGGCATCAGCAAGTTCTTCAGCCTCAATATGAGTTTCTATAAACAAGGTAACAAAAATACCTCCTCCCTACCCTGTAAAAAGGAGAATGCCCATTTCATCAACTTTAAGCACCATCAACATACATACATAAGAAGTTTTCACATCACGCCATTTGCACTCATAACCTGTTTTTTAGGTGAAAAACAGAGGCCCACAGGGAAGTTGTGATTTAAGGAATTTGATGTAGCTAATTTTAGTTTTGAGCCAAGATTTAAACCTGGTTTTCTGATTCAATAGTTTAGTCTTTCCATTCTACCTTGTGCCTCTTATTGGGAAATCAGAAACCATCTAGTGTATTAAAATGGAAGATATTTTTTAGGTGGGAAGTCATGATTTTACAAGTATGGGGATTGGTGATGGACTGAATTTGTTAGCAACTAATATCTTGTAGATTAGTGTGACTTATTTTCTTTCCTAAACAGACCTGAAGGAAAGGATTATGCCCTTCACTGGCTAGTGCTGGGGACTCACACGTCTGATGAGCAGAATCATCTTGTGGTTGCTCGAGTCCATATTCCAAATGATGATGCACAGTTTGATGCTTCCCACTGTGACAGTGAGAAGGGAGGTAGGTGTACCATATATTCCACTATTGGTGTCTAAGGGAGTATGCCTCTTTCTAATTCTATGATTAAAACTTTATACTAATATCTTTTGTCCCAGCAGTTTAATTTCTAGGACTTTTTTCTATATAGGACTACTTGCCCACACGTGCACAAGGATTTCACAATAGCATTATTTGCAGGATTGAAAAAATAGGATCAACCTAGCAGCTGCGATGTTGAAAGGAAATCGGTTAGACATTTTATGGTATGTTTGAAATACAGCAGCAGTTACTAAGAATGAGATAAATCTAAAGTTTTACACACATATGTATAAAGAATGAGATAAATGTGTATGCACTGGTATGGAAGGATGTCCAAGATAATAAACTGAGTAACTGCTATGTGTGAGTGTAATACCCATTATATCAAGAGATGTGTGCGGATTTTCAACTTTGGGGGTTAGTACCCATAACCCCTGCACTGTTCGAGGGTCTACTATATACCAAAGAGTTTATCAGTTAACAGTGGATTTTTAATGGAAGCTGTTGACCCCCAACAACCAACCCACCCCACCTCTGAAAACATGCATTCATTCTCCTATTTTGGTATTCCCACCATCACCCAAGTTTGATGATTTTGCCAGAAGGACTCACAGTACTTGATAGCAAATTATAGTCATGGCTAAAATCTGTTACAGTGAAGAATACAGAACAAAAGCAGCAGGAAGAAGATACGCATTGTGGAGTCCAGGGAGGTCTGGCACAAGTCTCATCCAGGGCTGCACAGAATGTGCTTTCTATCTGGCAGCACATAACAGGGACACGTGCGGAATCTCTCTCTCTCTGCCCAGGGAAACCCATTTGAGTGTCAGGGTCTGAGGCTTTTGCTGCAGGGAGTGGGAGTTGGTTTTGTAGAACTGTCCTGCTGGCAGCCAGCCATGACAACTGAGGCTTGGGACCCCAATACTGAAAGCCAGATGCATATCATCAATATTGATATTTGTGCAAAGCAGTCCTGACAAACTGGTACAGCATGGTCCATTGCTCCAGGTGCACACCACAAAATCATTAATCTGTCAGGGACATAAAGAACATTCTGAGGTCCACGTTCCCTGGAGTTGGCCAAGGGTCAGTCCTGTCCCAGTGCTCCTCAGAGCTACCAGGGCTAAGCAGCCAGGCCCATGGGCTTAGCACTTTCCGCACAGCCCCAAGTGGTTTCATCTTCATGTTTTCCAGTATTTGCTTTAGTTTTTTCTTTCTGAAAATTATGTATTACATTACAGCTTAAGTCCCACCACCCCTATCCTATTCTCTGCCGTCCTCTCCAGAATTCATCACTGTCCTTAATATGCTGTTTTCAACTATTGTATTTTTATTACTCATACATTGAGTAATACATGTTTTATTGTTGCGTATGGTAGTAAATATACATTGTGCTGTTTCAAGCTTGCCTTTTTCATTCAGTGGTGCTTTTATGTGTGTTTATATCATGTAGATGTCTTATCTCATTCTTTTTAACTGCTGTGTAATACTCCTTTTTAATAAAACCTCAGTTTCTCCATTCTTCTGCCAAGGCACAGTTGGATTTTATCTGTGGATTTTTGTTGTTAGGAATAATGCTTCAGTGAACATCCTTGCCGTGTTTCCTTGTACACATGTGGGAGAACTTATCTAGTAGAGTGGAATTGCTGTGTCTTATGGTGTACTCATTGTCAACTTAAAATAATAAAAATAATTTTTTTGTTTTCCAAAGCAATTTACCTAGTCTACTAGTTCCACAATTCACAGTCCAATTCCCCTATAATATTATGCATCGTTTCTGTAAATATTATTGTAATCAGAAATTTTTAATTGACTTTTAGTCCTAAAGTATATGCTTAGTGGACTTTCTGCTTAAGAATTAGTCTGTGTGCATAATACATGGATATATTAAGTTCAAGTTACTTGTTCAGGGTATTACATTAACAAGTGACTGAATTCACAGTTAACACTTTTTTTTTACTTTTCATTTATGGTATTTTTCTAAACAGATGCTACTATTAAGATAGTGGTTTTTCAGAATTGCTTTTGAGTTTGAGAAAACAAAGTCCTGGCTTCAAAATAAATCTTAACTGGAAACCCAGTTTTTTTCCCAAAGGAGAGCTAGTCAGGTTGTCTTAACTAAAGGAATTGGGAAACTTAAGTTATCTTTATATCAGAAGGGTTAGAAAGAAGAACTCTTGGAGTCCACAGGGGTGTGAGGTTGAAAACCAAAGTGTGAGTGGTTTGGAGCAAGGTCTCAGGAGGTAGGAGGTGATAGGATCAAGAGGGGTGGTTTTAGAAAGGTTGAGGCGCATTTCCATTGGCACAATGGAAAGGGAAAGTGGTAAGGAAAGAGATGATTGTATGGTAGTGAGAGAGTATTGTGTGGAACAGGATGGTACGATTTTTAGCTACACCAAAAGAGTAAGCTGCCATGGGAGCCAGTGTTCGTTAAGCATTCCCTCATAGCAAGAACTGGCTGAAACTGAGAAATGGTTTACTGCTTTTGGTGTGTTTTCTCCAAGCCCAGGCCAGCCTGTTTATTTTACTTGTTAACCTGCCTGGTTCCATTAGGCAATTGAGTTACTGTTCCCTAACCTGAGACACTGGATGAGCTAAAAAGGAATGTGCAAAGAAGCAATACAGGTCAGGAAGAAATAACACAATTATAATGTGAAGTCTGAACTTTTTAAGTGTCAGCAAGTAATTCAAGTTTTTATCTATGAGCACAGAAAACAAAGTGTTCTTGTTCGCTATTATCTACTTCAATGTTCTTGTATTCTTTCTGCTATCATCTTGCTCCTTCTCGGAAGTTACCATACTTTTGATGTGGCTTTGTCATTTTCCAAAGCCTTCTTAATAACTACCTAATGCTATAGTCTTATTCACACACTGCAGAGAGAGGTTAGCCCCCTTGTTTCAGCTTTGGCACCCCACTGGTAGTTAAGCCAGATATACTGATGGAACCAACGCATGTGAGTGTCTTAGGATTGAGTGGGGGTCAGTTAGCATGGATTCCTGATTTAAGGATGTTTTTGACTTGCAGACATAAGGAGTGTTCCGTACTCTTGAGGGTGAAACCTTCCCTGTCTAAATAGAAACCTAAAATGAGATGCTAATTCACTGCAGTGCTTCCCAATAAGTTGTATTTGGACTAAACGGCTGGGGTGTGTTTTATTACATGGTTATTTGAATTTTAGTAATTACATCATCTTCACAGCTGGAAGAGGCCAATTTTTAATTGTTTTAAATGCAGAGTGGAACTGAATTAATTAACTTAGCAAATTCTAGCTATCAACATTTTACAGTGCAAATTGGCTTTGAGAATAAATTAATTCCAAGCGAAAAGTGAACCTGTATTTCTTATGTTTTCTCTCTGGCCGATTTATGTTGTATTGTGTCAGGTTAAAGTCTGTTGGGTTGATTAAACTAAGTGACTTGTGAATTTTAATCATAAGTATATGTGTTTATTTCTTTCTTCTCACATTAGAATTTGGTGGCTTTGGTTCTGTAACAGGAAAAATTGAATGTGAAATTAAAATTAACCACGAAGGAGAAGTAAACCGTGCTCGTTACATGCCGCAGAATCCTCACATCATTGCTACAAAAACGCCATCTTCTGACGTGCTGGTTTTTGACTATACAAAGCACCCTGCTAAACCAGGTATGTGGTAATAAAGTCAGGCCAATTGCTTGACCATTTTTCTTGATTGAAAATAGTAATTGCTCTGACGTCATTCAAATTAGTATACTCTATCATTTTTAAAGATTTAAAAACTGTTCTATTGGTTGCGGGGGGTCCCATAACCACCCTCAAGTTCAGTGAGTTACCAGAAGGACCTCACAGCAGGTTATACCTGGCTAAAGTTTATTGCAGTAAAAGATAAAGATTGAAAGCTGAAGGAAAAAGATATACATCAGTCAGAGGTCAGAGCACAGGCTTCTGAGTCCTTCCCCTCCACAGCCACACAGAAAATGCTTTTTTTCCAGCTGCAAGCCACAGGGGCTGGCGGTAAATGACTGCCCAGGGAGCCCTGTTGGAGTCTCAGATCTGGGGCTTGTGGAGGTCTGGTCACATAGATGCATCCTGCTCTATAACCAGCCATAGTAAGGGAAACTCAGGACCCTAACAGAGATGCCAGATACGCATCTTGTTAAACAACCCTGCAGGTCTTGACAAGTTGCTGCAGCAGGCCTCACTGCTCTGGGCGTACACAGCTTCCATCAGTCAGCAACATGAAGAATTTTGGTGAGGGTCACATTCCTAGGGGTTGGCTAAGGGTCAGTCATAGTTACAGAGTACCCTGGAGACATGCAGGGACTGAGCAACCAGACCTGTTAACCCTTTCCTCACAAAAATATTTTTAAAAATTGACCCAGAGGTGGGGCAGGTTGCCACCATGCAAATTTGTGGGATAGCTGTAGTTTTCAGTATTCTGTGTTGAAGCTTGAACTGTTTTGCAAAGGAACCAGTCATTTCTGGTCATGAGACTTGGTTTGCATCACATATTTGACATGAAGCACAGAGAGCAGCTTTTCAAGGCAGCTCTGGGTCGGACCAAGTTCATTTTCTAGTGCAGTGCTTTCTCAGGTGCTATAAAAAATGTTACGGCTCACCCAGGAGTGGGGATTGTTCTTAGTGGTCTGATAAACAAAGTCATTTAGTAGTTAATGTATTTCTTATTTTCTTTAGACCCAAGTGGAGAATGTAACCCTGATCTCAGGTTAAGAGGCCACCAAAAGGAAGGCTATGGTCTTTCCTGGAATTCTAATTTGAGTGGACATCTCCTAAGTGCATCTGATGACCATGTGAGAAACCTATTCTTCCTTAATGTCATGTACTGGGAATTAAAGAGAGTATCACACAGCTCTGCATTGCCACAGCACTACGTAGATGACAGGTTCTCTAAGATAATACTGCAGATGATTACGATAACATTTTAACAGGATTTAGAGGAATAGTTATCAGACGTCTCCATTGGAGCCTTAGGGTTCCACAGCTTTTGTGAAGCAGCCTTAGGGTGGCGGGAAAGTGGGCAAAGCATGTCCTGTTACTTAATAGTGGGCCTCTGTAATGGAAATTCTCTAGTGTTTGTGAGGCCTGGTTAATGTAAATTATGTTTTAGTAAATTTATTTTTAAGCACACAGTTCAGTAGGTTTCAGTACATTCAGAGTTGTGCAACCATCACCACTAATTCCAAAATATTTTGTCACATGTCACGAAAAGAAATCCATACCAGTTAAGTAGCCACTCCCCACTCTCTCCTTCCCCCAGCTCCTGGCAACTACTAATTTACTTCCCACCTCTCTAGATTTGTCTATTCTTTATATTTCATATAAATGGAATCATATCATTTATGGTTTTTCCTGTCTGACTTCTTTGCACATTGTAATGTTTTCAAGGTTCATTAATGTGGAAGTATATGTAGTACTTCACTTTTATATGGCTGAATAATGTTCCATTGTTTGGATATACTACAATCTATCAGTTGATGGGCATTTGGGTTGTTTACACTTGGGGGCTATTTTGAATGATGTTTCTTTGAACATTTTAGTACTAGTTTTTGTGTGCATGTATGTTTCCATTTCTCTTGGGAAGAGGAGTGAAATTACTGGGTCAAATGGTTAACGCTGTGCTTTAACTTTTTGAGGAACTGCCAGTTTGCCAAAGCAGCGGTGCCACTTCACGGTCCCACCTACAGTGTACCAGGGTTTCAGTTTCTGCATGTCCTCATCAACACTTATATTGTCTGTGCTTTTTTTAATAGTCATCCTAGTAGGTGTGAAGTGGTATCTCATTGTGGTTTTGATTTATGTTTACCTGATGGCTGATTATGTTTTTTTTTCATGTACTTTTTGGCTATTTGTATGCTTTTGGAAAAATACATATTCATATTCTTTCTCCATTTTTAAAATGTTTTCTTTTATTGTTGTAAGAGTTTTTATTTTTCTAGATGCAAGTCCTTTATCAGATAAATAATTTCAAAAAATTTTCTCCCATCTGTGGGTTGGTTGTCTCTTCAAGTTTTTGATATCCTCTGAAGCACAAAAGTTTAAAATTTTGAGTCCAGTTTGTGTATTTTTTTGTTACTTGTATTTTCAGTATATAGTATTGAACAAACCATTACATAATCCAAAATCACAGAGATTTACACTTGTGTATTCTAAGAATTTTGTTGTTTTAGCTCTTATATTTAGGTCTTTGATCCATTTTGAGTTAATTTTTGCATGTGGTTTGAGGTAGGGGTCCAGTCTCATTCTCTGGAAATGGATATCCAGTTTTCCAAGAACTATTTGTTAAAAAGGTTAATCTTTCCCTATTGCATTGGTACTGTTAATGTAAATAACTTTAAAAATCAAAAGTACCTTGAAAGTGGAAGAGGATTAAACATGGCAGCATGAGAGGTAAGAGAGAGACCTCCTCCTAAAACCACATATAATACAAAAATATAATTAATACAACTAATCCTGAAAGAGCAACAGGAAAGAAGGCGTGTCAGACTGCATCCACGTCGAGAAAAGAACAGACAGACATGGAACAGGGTAACATACCAAAGCTGTGACACAGCAGGACCCAAGCCCTTCCTCCACCCCAGCTCACCAGCGGGAGGAAGAGAAATGGAGCAGGAAGGGAATGGAGGCCTGGGACCTAGCCCTGGAAATCTCCTCTGGGAGCACAAAACTACATTGCATGGTGCTCTGGTGATGACTGGGGTTGGAAAGCTAAGACAGGCAGAATACCTGGACAGACTGAGATTTCAGCTGCTTGTGGAAAACGGATCCATATCTGCCTGCTCTGGGCAGGCAGTCTGAGAGACTTCCTAACAGCTAGAGGTCTGCTAAAGGGGCAAGGATTGCACGGAGTTTAATGCTCTGGAAAAAGGACAGGTAGACAAAATTGCCTGGGCTCACTCTGCTCAGCAGGTTGGGAACTTCAGGCACTCCATCCCCCTGACCGGTTACGCAGCTCCAAGACTCCCTGCCGTGATATGCAGCTGCTGCACCTTGCTCCCGGCCAGCCCACACCTGGCTCGCAAACCGGCAAAACCTGCCCTGGTGTCAGGCCAGCAAGAGGGAATCCCTGCCTACAGCAGCTACAAATGCAAACCATAGAGGCTTACACCTGTGTGTTCGGCCCACTGGTTCTGGTAGTGGAGACAGGGATAGCAGCCAGGACGCAGGAAACAGCTCTTTCCTCCCCCCAGGCACCAGCACCGCTCCCCTGCGACCCGGACATCGCTCCAGGGGCTGAGCAGCTCCAGAGAGTAGAGCTTCCGGGCACTAGGGGGTGCCATATACAAATATGAAATGTCAAAGGAACCTGGTTCAAACCAAAATATAACAAACACCAGAAAAAGGATCAATTGAGACTGAACTAATCAATCTTCCTGATAGAGATTTTAAAATAAAAATCACAAACATGCTCCTGGAGGTACAGAAAGATATTCAAGAACTCAGGAATGAATTTAGGATGTGGATCCAATTCTTGAGGAACACAGTGGAGGGTTTTAAAAGCAGATCAGATACGGTGGAGGAGACAATAAATGAAATAGAAATTAGAGAAGAGGAATACAAAGAAGCTGAGGAACAGAAAGAAAAAAGGATCTCTAGGAATGATAGAATATTGAGAGAACTATGTGACCAATCCAAATGGAAAACTAATCATACTATAGGGGTACCAGAAGAAGAAGAAGAGAGAGAAAAGGGGATAGAAAGTGTCTTTGAGGAAGTAATTGCTGAAAACTTCCCCAATCTGGGGAAGGAGATAGTCTCTCAGGCCATGGTGGTGCACAGATTTCACAACAAAAGGGACCCAAGGAAGACAACACCAAGACATAATAATTAAAATGGCAAAGATCAAGGATAAGGACAGACTATTAAAAGCAGCCAGAGAGAGAAAAAAGATAACAAACAAAGGAAAACCCATCAGGGTATCATCAGACTTCTTCTTCTTTTTTTTTTTATTTTTAATATAATTTATTTTATTATCATTAATTTACAATTACATGTGCAATATTATGATTATTAAACTACCCCTTCATCAGGTCCCCCCCACCAACCCCATTACAGTCACTGTCCATCAGCGTAGTGAGATGCTATAGAATCACTACTTGTCTTCTCTGAGCTGTACTGCCCTTCCCGTGCCCCCCCAACATTACATTTGCTAATCGTAATGCCCCTTTTTCCCTCTTATCCCTCCCTTTCCGCCCATTTTCCCCAGTCCCTTTCCCTTTGGTAACTATTAGTCCGTTCTTGGGTTCTGTGAGTCTGCTGCTGTATTGTTCCTTCAGTTTTTTTCTTTGTTCTTATACTCCACATATGAGTGAAATCATTTGATACTTGTCTTTTCGGCTTGGCTTATTTCACTGAGCATAATACCCTCTAGCTCTATCCATGTTGTTGCAAATGGTAGGATTTGTTTTCTTCTTATGGCTGAATAATATTCCATTGTGTATATATACCACATCTTCTTTATCCATTCATCTACTGATGGACACTTAGGTTACTTCCATTTCTTGACTATTGTAAATAGTGCTGCGATAAACATATGGGTGCATATGTCTTTTTCAAACTGGGCTGCTGCAGTCTTAGGGTAAATTCCTAGGAGTGGAATTCCTGGGTCAAATGGTATTTCTATTTTGAGTTTTTTGAGGAACCTCTGTACTGCTTTCCACAATGGTTGAACTAATTTGCAGTCCCACCAGCAGTGTAGGAGGGTTCCCTTTTCTCCACATCCTCGCTAACATTTGTTGTTGTTTGTGTTTTGGATGT